>APFE031682848.1:148968-176437 GCA_000404065.3 Pinus taeda
GCCCCCTTCCGGTCTCCCCCTAGCAACGGCTTGGGGGAAGTAGCCTCAAAGATAAAAATTTTGGAAAAGATACCTTGTAAAATATTATAGTTTCATATTCAATATCGATCATTCATCATTAGGTCAATGATATAACAAAAGATGTTATGTTAGGGACTTTTTCCCTAGAAGGAAATCCTCTTTTTATGAGGATATTATATTGTGTCTATGTATTATTCATGGAGCAATTTAATTGATAGTAGAGGAGAGCATGCAAATTTAGATCCAAAGAATATCCCTAGTCAATTTTAAAGAGAAATTGTTGCGTAAAATTGACTAGGTGAAAGAGCCAAAGTTGTTAGGCCACCAATGGTGTTTTTCAACACTTGGTATTTGTGAACCATGGTATTTGATGTTATAGAGCCTTTAAAAGGCTTCAAGATTCTTTATTGTAATGTTCTAGAGTGTAAGGGCAGGCTCACTTGTTCGGAGCCAAGGTGTTAGCTAGATTGGTTGCATTTACATTAAGGAATGATTGCTTTTAAGCCATAATATAGTAATAAATTTATTATTGGATTTTTTTTCACCAATTGGGATTTCCATGGTAAATTATATGTGTTGTTTTCATGTATAAATTCCTTTTAATTATATCCTTTCTCACAACGATTTTTATTATTAACATCAAGTAGCCCTTTGAAGTTCAAGATTACCTGGTTAGATGATGAAGAATTCCAATTGTTAGTGAAGACATATTGGTGTCCATATGACCCATATTGTAGATATTTTGCTCATTAGTAGTTTATGAGGTCTTTAACAA
The DNA here is from genome assembly GCA_000404065.3 of Pinus taeda. NCBI lineage: Eukaryota > Viridiplantae > Streptophyta > Pinopsida > Pinales > Pinaceae > Pinus > Pinus taeda. The sequence goes on from APFE031682848.1 coordinate 149,765, forward strand.
AATTAAAAAGAAAGGTAATGGCTTGGGTTCTTAAAAAAATGTGTAAATAGATGAGTATTTATTAGAAGTAGAGAAAACAATATCACAATTGTATGATAAGAATGATCTAAATCTATTTAATGAAGAGGAAAAGTAGATTTTAAAGGAAATATAGAGGATAAAAAATAAAATTATGGCTTGGAGACAGGGACAAATAAGGTTAAAGAGAAAGACTACTTGGATTAAAAAAAATAAAAATTTAACCAAATTTCAAATCAAAGGAAGAAATCTATTGATATATGGTAGATAAATAATTAACACGGTGAAATCGTCAAGATTTTTACATCTATTGCAAGATTCGGGGTCCATCACTTTAAGATTGTCTATTTAGATCCAAGTAGGACTAACATAGAGGAGATCTTGATATTAACTCCTAATTTCCCTAAGTTTGTCAATGAGCCAGAGCATAGTTAGATTTTGATCGAGGGCATCTCAAAGGATAAGCTCATGTATACTATGTTATCATTTAAGAAGGATAAGAGCATAGTTAGATTTTGAGCCATATGAATGGTCGATGAAGATTTATATGGGATTTTACATTGCAAGGGATGATATTTTAAGAGTGGTGGAAGATGTTAGAATTTATGTTAAGGTTATGAAAAGATTTAATGTTGATTATTTAGATTTGAAACCTAAAAAGGATAAATGAAAATACTTTGAGTATTTTATACCTATCTTGCTATGTAATTGTGTATATAAGATATGTTCCATGTTGGATCACAAATATATTGGTTGGGGGGGGTTGAATTTGTATAATAAAAATATACCAGGTGGGGGGGTGAATCTGTATAATAACAATTTTAAATTATCTAAACTTCAAGAACCATGAAACATCAATCTCATAAATTGAACAAGTAATGCAAGATATATGTGTAAACCCTTATGGAAGAAAACCACAAAACTTTGTTATATGAAATATCTTGTAGGCATCATCCTACAAGATATACCAATCCCCTCTACTGCTTTCTAGGTATCAACCTGCATGAGACAGTAATCCCCTTTGCTAATTTGGAGGAATCAACCAACAAGAGACACCAGTCCCCTTTGATTCTTTGTAGGAACCAACCTATAGAATACACCAATCCCTCTAATGTAGATTTGTAGGCACCAATATACAAGATGCACCAATATCCGATGATTATTATTACTATTTCTACCTTCCCCAATTTTGGTAGATAATTTTTCCTTCACTGAGTGTGTTAGCTTCTTCTACTTTCACCAAGTCTTCTTGTTGATTCTACCTTCACTAGCTCTACTTGTTTCTTCTTCCTTCACTGAGTCTGCTTCTCCCAAAACTTGTTTCTTTTGGATTCTATCCAAGAAAAAAATTGTACAACATGACACATATCAAATTTTTCAAATTTTATTATGCAATTTATATTTGAAGTACTTCTGCATGTATCCTTAACTATATTAAATTTTCACAATATAAAAGTCCCAAAAAAAAAACATATAGATAAAAAATTCCAAACTAACCTATTTGAATCTAATTTCAAAACTATTCAGTAAACCTAACTTCCATAGGGAATATCTCCAATATTATATTGAACCAAAGTATAAAATTTATATCACAAGTACCTAGAGATAAACTTCTTTGTCTTCTCTATATCTCACAATTTTAAAGGTATCAAGAAGAAAGTAGTACTGAAAATAACAAGATTCCCTATTTTAAGAAAATTTTTGGAGCATTCAATAATCTGAACTTCTTTACAAAACATATAATAAATTACAACAAACCAAAGCATGGAATTTTTATCATATGTACATTAAGATAACCCCTCTATCTCCTCCATGCTTCACAATCTAAAACATCCCAAAAGAAAAGCTATAGTGAAAATTTCAAGCTATCCTATTTCGAGTAAATTTTAGAACAAATTAGCAAGCCTAACTTCCTCAAATCAAATATCCAAAATTATAGTGAACTAGAGTTTGAAATTTCTACTAATTGTGAAAGAAGATCTCCTCTCTATATCCTCCAAGTTTGACTAGTTTGAAACATCCCAGAAGAAAATTTATAGTGGAAAACCCAAGATGTCTCATTCACCCCATAAATCATATTTTTACTTCCACCTTTAAACTCCAAGAATGACCCAAAAATATTTCTTAGCTCCTCTTGTACACCTTAGACATCTCCTTGTTTGTATACACTTGAAATGAACTCACCTATCCTTTATTTATCATGTGTCTATGTTCACTTACGGGGTCAACTTGTAAAACTAGTTGGGTCACTGTACTTATACTTTCTACTTGGGCTATCCTAACAAAATATTTCATATATCCTCATTTATACGGAGTTAGAGGGACTTCCATATACCATTGGAAAAGCCTCAAAATAAGTTTTCCAACCATATATCCTATTCTCCCACTTGATCTAAGTAAGTTGAGTAACAATTCCATTAAAAGTTTCCAAAGTTTCTACTCAATTTTAGTCAACCATCAAGCATGATGATGAAGATGATAAACTAGCGAGGTCCAAATTTCAAACATAGTCTAGTAGCTGTAGGGGCAGTGGTGTTTTCATCATCAGTCTCCAAGTGGGAGATTGTTGGTTGTGGAGCCTAATTATCTTCTTGATTTAAAGTATTTATTTTAGTCGCATTTGGGCCCCAATTCCTAACATGGGTTATAAGGGGTATTTCCCCTTGTCGTTAGGGTGTACTAGGGGGGGGGGGGGGGGGGAACAACAATTCATTAGAGGCCCCCACCCAAATTTCCACGAGCAAGGGTTTGAGTTAAGCATCCTCAAAGAGAATTTTTTGGAAAAATGTCTTATAAAATATTTCAATTTCATAGTCAATATGGATCATTCAACATTAGGTCTCAAATAAAAAAATTACCAACTTAATGATAACTATAACCTCAAAATGAGAAATCTAGCCCAAAAAACCCTTATTTTTGTGCAAAAAACATGACAAAACACCCTAAAAATGAAAGTGTTGATGGTGCATCAAAACCATTTTTTTCCGAGTTAAAATTCCATTCTTTTAGCAATAACACAAAAAAAAAATGTTCAAGAAACTTGAAAAATACCGTGAAAATGAAAATATTTGATGTTACATCGACAATTTTTTTTGTTAAAGTTCGAAGAAAAAAAATAACGATGGCATTAAAAACTAACAAATTTGGGACATAAACATGAAAAACACCCTGAAATTGAAAAGTGTTGATGATGCATCAATGTTTTTTTTTGTTTGGTTAAAATTCCAACATGTTTAAGCAATGGAATTAAAAATAAAATATCATGACTTCGGAAAACCTTAAAATTCAAATAGTTTTTGTTGAAGTTTTTAGGGATAACATCTTCTACAAGTTTGGTTTTCCAAGAGAGTTGGTCACTGGTTAAGGGGCATAGTTCACCTCAAATTTGGTTGAAGACATCATGGAGCAACACCATATCAAGAACAAGATATCCACTTCCTATCATCCTAAGGAAAATGGGAAAGAGGAGGTCGCAAATAGAGCCTCAGAGAACATTTTAACTAAGGTTGTCAACAATAGCAGAAGGGATTGGGCGGACCAAATTCTAGAGGTCACTCGGGCTTACAATACCACCAGGAAAACCACTAATGTATTCACCTCATTCGAGTTGGTCTATGGAAAGAAAGCCTTGATGGCCATTGAGTTCGAATAGAATACCTTGAGGATGACAACACAGTTGGATTTATACCTCACTACAACACAACAAGAGAGGATACTTCAACTAAATGGCTTGGATTAATTTAGATTGTAGGCTCTCATGCACACTGAGGTAGTCCAAGTACAAAGGAATATTTGGCATCATAAACACATTAGGGAGATATCTTTTTAAAAGGGTTATTGGGCCCTCCTATATGTTTCAAGGTTCAAGGGTTTGAAAGGTAAATTAATGACAAGGTGGTTGGGCCCCTATCTAGTGGAAAAATGTTATGGGAATGGATATGCCCAACTGAGAACAATTCATGGGGAATATATTCCCTCGATGGTTAATGATTACTGGTTAAAGTTATATAAAATGCCTTTTCCAAAAGATAAGTTTACTAGTTCATTAAGCAAGGATTTGAATGTAATTGGGGGTTTCACAACACTTAGTTCATCTAACCTCTGATCAACAAAAACAGGCAAATATATATTCTATATATATATATATATATAAATATATATATATAATATATAATTAAATATATAATAAATTATATATAATATATATATATAATATAATAATATATATAAATAAAAAGGAAAAAAGAAAAAGAAAATAAAGGGACTATGTGTAAACCTCCATGGGGAATCTAAGGCCAAATCTAGGGTTGAAAACCAACGTGAGGAAGCCCAAGAGCAGAAAAAGAAAAAAATATAATGAAAAGATCCCCATGTGAAAACCTCCTTTGAGGTGCCTGGGGTAAGCCTACAAGTTTAAAACCTCTTTAGAGGCAATCTGTGGGTCTCAAGAAAAAGGAGGAGTCACACAAATGTAAAGGAGCCCTTACACCATTTTTTATAACAATTTTCTTTTGCAGGGTTCCAAACACAATCAAAGGGATAGAAGTTGAAGGAAAAGGGGCCCACATCCCATTTATCAATCTATCAAGCTAGCCTCATTCATTTCCTCCATCATTCCACCTATCTCCCTACACCCCTTCATCATCAAGCAAGCAACTATACTCAATTCTGCCTCAATCCTACAATGCTACAGGATTGTCTTGAACTACTGCAGGATTGACCAGAATTACTATAGGATTGCATTAGGGGAATTTTGAGGTTTAAAATGGGCCTCCTAAGGAAATTATAAAATAATAGTGGAATTAATCAAATAATATTAGATTACATCATCAAATTTTAGAGGGAAAAAGAAAAACTATATTTTCAACTCATCTCCCTATGGGTTTACTCAAATTTCGAGAAACAACACTCGTTGGATGAAATATTTGATTCATAATCCAAGAAGTACCCATGTTGCATACTTTTGATGGACCCTACTACATGAAAAATGAGAAATACATGAAAATTGTGATTGCAATATCGTTTTTTCATGTATTTCTAATTTTTTGTATTGCAGGGTCAATCAAAAGTATGCAACATGGGTAATCCTTGGATGAGGAATTCAATTTTTCATCCAATGAGTAATCCCGCTCGAAATTTGAGTAAAACCTTAGGGAGATAAGTTGAAAATATGAGTTGAAAAAGAAGTTTTATTATTTTATTATTTTTTAATAGTTTTACTTTTTTAATCCAAAAATGGTGAATCATCCCCCATGATTGACATAATCATATTGAATCCTATTGGTTCTTATAAAGATTATTTTAGTTGTACAATTTTCCTAGGAGGACCATTTTAGACCTCAAAATTCCCCTAATGGAGACCAACCTAGAGAAGTGGGTCAAAACTCATGTTTTCCTTAGGAAAATGACAGGATGGGTTCACCACACCTCTCACCCACACCATTTAACCACTTTCTCTTCCAAAAATCCACCTCTATTCATAAAAAGACCATCTTTCACCCCTTCTTCACAAGTGTTCACCGCCATTAGGGTTTCCAATCCCTATCCATAAGATCACCATGATTTATCCAATTTACTAAGTGCATTTCATGGAGGTAGTTCTGGTTTTGGAAGGGGCTATGTGACAGCTACAAGAAAGAAACTGATCATGTAATAGCTTGCATAAACCCTAAAAAACCAGAAGAAAAGAGCTTTTGCAACTCCATAATGAATATTTTGCCATCCTTAAGCATTAAGAGGCCATCCTTGAGATTTGAGGAAGCCATACCATTCTTGAGAGGAAACTACAAGGTCACTAACCCACTCCAAGAGTAGTAGATCAAACACTAGAAGAACCTACATAAAAAAGACTTCATTAGTCAAACATCTATCAGAGAATATCAAATAATGTTTTGTTCAAATGAGGATTAGTGTATGAAACAAGAAAAAGGAAGATAACACCTCCAGGGTCCAACAAATCAATCACTGGTTCAACAGTAGCATGCATGCATCAACAACAAATCAAGATCATAGGTAAGCTCAGGTATGACACTCATCACCTCTTCCCTTAAACACATATTAGTTCAAACAAAATTTCTAATGAAGAGGGAATATGTTTTTATGGGTTGGAGATGGCCAGTAAACTTGGCCACCCTCGAATAGTAAAAGTACAGTTCACTCACCCTTCCATGCAATGTGGAAAGGTCAAAGCAGGTGGTATATAACTATGAGGAGTGGAGCCAACGGTTAAAATAGGAAATTTGTGTAGGGTCTAGTACACCAATCCCACTGAGCCCACTACCATAAGAGGAAATAATAGGATAGACCCGACTTCGGTTATTTAGAAGATCATTCCCAAAACAGTTAAAGAGGCCCACTAAGACATCGAAAGGTTGATCCCCCTATGAACACCCTAGGGTGCTACAAAGGAGATACAAAGTCTATTTTCACGTGCTACAGGAACAGGAGCATCTGTTACATGATAAAACACAGTTACTATAAGATTACTTAAATTTCTAAAGGATTGCAGAGGAGATACAAAGTCTATTTTCACGTGCTACAGGAACAAGAGCATGTGTTACATGATAAACACAGTTACTATAAGATTACTTAAATTTCTAAAGGATTGCAGAGGAGGTGCTACAAGATCAGGCTGAGAGGTGAAAGAGGGTTAGTATTAATGAAAATATTCCTCGAAACCTCCCCAATCATAAGGAAATCATCCAGAGGGGAAAGTCTCATCTTTTCTCCTAACACCCCATGCAATTATTAAATGAAGTTCTACATGTATAGACATATTGTAGCAAACCCATGCAGAATTGGATTTCTTTTGGAAAATATTGTTTTTACATGAGGAAAGCAACGTGGTAGCGTAGGTAGTTATTTTGAATATTTGAATATAATTCTCCTCTCTCTAACTGCAAAGGGTATTTTTTTTTTAATGGCCATTTTGTTTAATTGTCTATAATCAATACATTGCCTCATTTTTCTATCCTTCTTTTTGACAAATAAAAGTGGTGCACCCCAAGGAGACACACTAGACCTTATGTAATTTTTATCTAACAACTCTTGAAATTGAATCTTTAACTCCATTAACTCATGGATACTCATCTTATATGGAGCTTTGGACACCGAAAAAACTCTAAGAATGAGATCAATAGTGAGATCTATATCTCTCCTTGGAGGTAGTCCAGGTATCTCCTCAGGAAAGACATCTTTGTATTTTTGTAAAACTAGGTAGTCTTCTAAACATGGTTTTTGTTTTTTTTCAGCTAAGTCCTCAATTTGAACAACAAACATTTTATCACCTTTGCGGGCACATTTCTTCAGGTGTAAGGAAAAAATATGCCTCACTGAAATAACTCTTGACACCCCCTTCACTATGTAGTCCTCTCCATCATCATTAATGCAGTGAAGGATTTCTTTAAGCAATTCAATTTACTTTATGAGATTCTAAATAGTCCATTCCGGTTAACACATCATATAACCCCAAAGGTAAAACATTTAGATTCAGTTGAGTGTTTATTCTGTTCAAGTTTAATAAACAATTTTTTTTTAGTTACATTCCTTTTTTTTTCTCGTGGCTAGTTTTACTAATGAGGGTTTGCTTTGTTTTTCCTTCTTAAGTTCACACTTTCCAATTGTAGTAGGGGAAATATAACTTAAGTTAGATCAAAGGTCTATTAATAATTAAACAATTTGTTTAGAAATTTTACCTTGGAATTCTACCATTGTATACTGGTGGCATGCATGTCTTCCATCTAATGTTGCACTGATTCTTGGAATATTGTAGGAAATATCATTATTTGTTGAAGCTTCCTGCAAATTATTCAACATACCCCTTTTATTTGTTGGGATTTGTATACAGTGTCTCCACAAGTGTTTTTCATTGCACCTCCAACATTTAATTGGTTGTCTGGTTGTTTTTGAAAAACCTTTATTCCCCATTCCAAATCCTTGTCCATTTTTTTTTTCCAAAATACTTGGTTGGGACACACTTCTGCTATATTTTTCTCCTTCAATACTCTTGGGAGTATTTGAATAAGCTAGTTTCTTGCACACCTTTTTCTTATTATTGAAATTCTCATGCTTTTTGGCTATCCAACTTTTTGATTTATTTCCTTTCTTTTGATTTTGGGAAAAACATAGTTTTGAATTTCTTATGGTTTCCTCCATAGTTTTTGGGTTATCAAACTTATTTTTCTCTCTGTATGAGAAATGTAAACAACTAAAAAATATTTGTATTTTTTCCTTTTCCTCCTTCAAATATGTTACATACCTCAACGGGCTCATAAACATGTTAACAAAATCATCCATAGTACGTTGTCCCAATATTAACTCAAGAAATTCTCTAGCATTTTCATTGTAATACCTTTCAGTTAGATATTTTTTTTTGAATTCTTTTCTAAAGAGTTTTCAAGTCATATTTTTACTTCTTATTCTTTTAACAACTTTTTTCTCTTCCCACCTTAAGGTTACTTTACCAATTAGCTAGTAAGTTATCAACCTTGCCTTCAAATTACTTGGATAAATGTAGACCTCAAAATATTTGGACATATTGAGAGCTATGATTCTACTCCTTCATATTCACCATCAAAAGTAGGAGGCCTAATATTTGTAAACTCCCCTTGCAACTAATATGTAGTCCTTGTGTTCTTAGATGTGGAAGTACTACTCTCAGTCTTTTATTTTTCTTCCTTATCAAACTCATGAGGCTCATATCCACTAGAATTTATAGAATCGATAGTATCTTTTGATTCATTCCTATCTCTCTTATTATAGTTTCTCTTGCTTTCCGATTGACTATGTATTTTTCCAATTTTCTCGACAGATAACCATTAATCTCTTCCTATTTTTCTTTATCTTTGGACAACTTTTGTTGATTTTCCTTTATGTCATCTAAGTATGCCTTCAATCTATGCACTACTTGAAATAACTCAGATTCTTGATTTTCTGCATTGATGGTTCCTCCACCCATCATTCCTAATTTGCTATCAGGTTCTTCACCACCTGTAGGTGATCCTATTGGAGTTCTCACATTGAATTCTTCTGCAATACTTCAAATTTTTTAACTTTTTTTTGATTATCTTATCATGAAATATATAAGAATAATTGTTTCAATTTAGGACCCATAAAATTCATAATGATATAACCTACAACTTTAATACCACTTGTAATATCCCTCTTCTAATTTTTTTTTTTTGAATAAATATTTATCCATGCCTAATAAATATCTTTAGTATAATGAAGAAGTACCATAATTATATTCTAGACTTTACTATTGGTTTTATTTAAACCCCTTCAAACAATTTCTTATATAATGTGCTTGAAAAGTTTGATGATAATTGAAGGCTTTCATTTTCCATCCTTCAATAATTTTCTGAGTCATTTGATCTCCCTAAATTTTTGAGGATATATTGTTAACATGTTTTCATTCACAAGTTCTACAATTACTCCTTTGTCTTAGTATCACTTTTGTCTTAATATCACATATAAAGAGTCAGTGCATTCCTTACCTTGATACATAGTGCATTCCTTACCTTGATACATATGTTTCATTGGTTAGTACTTTTATAATACATGCATTAACACTTTTCATTTCCTTACACGTAAAATTACATTATTAATGTATCATTGACATTATTTATTTCTCCCGATAATCTTTCAAATATTGTCTTAATATCACATATAAAGAATTAGTGCATTCCTTACTTTGATACATATGTTTCATTAGTTAATAATCTTATAATACATGCATTAACACTTTTCATTTCCTTACACTTAAAATTACATTATTAATGTATCATCGACATTATTTATTTCTCCCAATAATCCTTCAAATACTAATCTTTGAAAAACATATTTCACATCTTTTCCATTTAGAACATATATCATGATTTTGTAATCGGTTACACTAATTTACATCCATATATATTATATTTTAAAACCTATATTTAGGGTATCCATGTGGTATTATTAACTCTTTGGTTCAGTATTTGATGCTTGGCATAATTTATGGGTTGTCCACAAATTCTCTCTCGACCCCTGTGTTAGTGTCGGTATCTTCATCCCTTCATCAGAGATCAAATCCTCTTGTTGCATTGCATATTAGGTGCCCCGCCCAGTCAACTGCATTCCATTAGGTGCATGGATCATCTGATGGTAGTGGCTTCTCCTTCTTTTTCCCTCATGTCAGTCACTGACTGGTTCATGTTTATTCATCAAAAAACACATTCAGTCACCTTTTTGTCTTTAAGATTGCGAAAGTCTTTTTAGGGTTTCATTGTCATTAGGTTTAGGGTTTCATTAGGGTTTCATCAAAAAGTGTTTCAAAATGTCTAATAACAACCAGCAGGCACATGAAGAAGTTCCAACATCAATAAATTTCATCATTAAGTGTTCAGAGATGTGTCTTTCCTCAAAACTCTGTTTTGAGGAAAAACATAGTATTTTTGCTTTTATTGCACAAATTCATGTAATTTCATCTTCTTCATATGTAAATCATTTCATCTATAACCCTGGTCACTTTTCCTAGCCTCAGTAGCTCCAATCCCCTGCAAAACAAGCAAAACATAAGTCATTTAGTTCATCACAAACTCTAATAAGGTGAAAAAACACAAAAACAGAGTTTAAACATAAAGTCAAATTCAAAACATTGTAAAAGTGGGTTTTGCCAACCAAAAAATTAAAAGGTTGTAGAATTGAGGCTTCTTTGATCCATTATATTTGTAAAAAGAGCTTCTGCGTAAATCAATTAACTTAATATTATAAAAATAATAATTAGATTAAATTTATTAATATAATTATAGCCTAGGTCCTAGAGTCAAATATAGATGTTATGTAGCCGTTGGAGTCTCTGCTCAGTCTATTTAACTTGCTAGGCCAGATCTATTTCTTCAACTTGTCCTGACGATGAACCACACTGGTTGGTTCGAAACGCGTCGACAATGACCTTTTTATGTGATTTACGCAGAAGCTCTTTTTACAAAAAAAATTAAAAGGCTCCTTGTATATAAGTCATTTTTTCAATTTGAAAAGCTCATTTGCACTCAAAGATAAAGTGGAAGCAAGGCAAAGCCGTGTTGGTGAGAAAGTGAGAGAAATTGATGAAAATCGCTCCAAGACAGTGGCGCGACGCATTGGGTAACTGGTCCGGCACACATAATTGACGCGTCGCATAGGGCTGTGATCTCCAGTTCAGAATTACACGGGCGCGGCGCACATAATTGGTGCAGCGCATTGGGTTTGATGCGTGACACATAGAGCTAACAAGCCTGAAATCTTCAGCAACTTCTCCAAAACGCCAAAATCACCCAAATCTTCCAGTGTGTAAGTAAGTACAATCCTCCCCTTGGCTAGTGAAAAATTTTGCTACAAATTTTATGGTGGTTGTCTTATGGTGATTGTTTAAAAAAGAAATCAAACCCTATCTCTTGAAATCTCTCAAAGAAAACTACTACCTAGGGTTTGTATTGACTACTGAGCCACCAAGTCCACCTTTCTAATCTCTCACTCCATTTTTCCTCATTTCCCTATTCCCTAAACTCACATATCCCTAAATTCACTAATCCCATATCCCAATTCCCATTTCCCAAAATCCCAAACACAAATTCCCAAACCATAGTCCTATATAAAAAACTCCTAAATCTTTCCATAATTCCCTATTTCCCTAACTAAACCCTATCCCAACAGTCCCTAAAATCCTTCATTTCTCCCCCCTCTACAGTCCCTTATATCACTCTTCCCCTGGTGGCAAAAGTCAAAACACATCATCACCTACTCATCAAGACAGTTTAATCACTAGCAGAGATGGCATCTGATCCCTCATATGATTATGAAGAGGAGACACACAGTGACTCACCTACAGAGGTACATGCACTCAGGAGGCCTCATAGAGGTGGCAAACATATTAAGAAGAACCAACCTCTCTTGCTGAATTACAGGCATGCCCTCTTGCCATATCTTGTTTCCAACGCCAGTCCTGCTATGAATTTTGTGAGAAGGTTGCTAGCATTCAGTTTCATCATGAGTTGGCTCGTTTGTTTGTGCTGCATTTTAATGATGGTCAAGCCACTCTAGCTGGTGTCACTTTCACATTAACACCAGAATCTATTTCACTAGCAACAGATATTCCTGACATTGGAGAGCAATGGAACAAGAGGCAGCAAATTGACCGGCAGCATTATGAACCATACATCAAGCCTGGTTTTTTTAGACAGCTCAAGAGAGTTTTTCCTTTTCGGTACCTTAAAGATTCATATGCTCCTTTAATGAAATTGATTATGAAGTATTTCAGTTGTGGGAGTCGGTTCTCTCATTTAAATGCTTATCATATCCGGCTGCTGATGCATTTTACCAAGGTGAGGATGATGAACATCTCTTAGGATGGTAGATTCATCTGTTAAAAAGTTGTTTGAAACTGAATGAATCAGTTCCCTTGTTTCTAGAGGCATGTTGTTCCATTGTCTGATTTCTAGTTCTTAGTTTAGAATTAGGTGGAACAACTCCTAAACATGTGAGCTCGACCCCTAGAGGCTAGGATGAGCTATGGTTTGTCTATATTATGTATTTTTCAGTCATTAGCATGGTTGGACTCTTGAGAAAGAAAGAGAGCTTCATTGTACACTCATATCAACATTTTGGCTAAGGAATTGAGACTAGGGTTTGCAACACTCTTTGGGATCCCTGTGGCATTTTGTTTTGGTACAGTGCTTTCTTATGTATTTGTGAATTTGCTTATGTATTATGTATGTCATTTTCCCTCTTATTTCTTCTCAGCTAAATCAAACAAGAGTGTAAGTAGAATACATTGAAATTGCAGTGCTCTACTTGAAGTTTGCTTTAGTTTCTTCATGTTTTCAACTGTTTGGAGAGGATCCATGGCTTCTCTTGCCCTCTTCAACTCCTCCTCTATCTAAACCATCCATCTCATTTGATTTAGAGTGCCAAATATAGTTGCCTACGTTTCCCCATTGAACCCTCTGCAAGACTGAGCCTCATTCCCTGCACCCAAAATTTGCTTTGCCTTTAGAGCCAGCAAACACATCATTTTATCCAATCAAACTCTTTGCACCTATACCTAGCATAATATTAGTAATCAAATCAATTATCTCAAGCCTTTAGTGATCATAATTTGTTGAGATTGACCCGGAGAGAGCCCTCTCCTGACTTGGTAGGGCTAGCTACCAGGTTGAGCGTGGTTTGATGTTGGCCCTGGATGCTACTTTTTTCAGCCTGAGGTAAATCTAGGCACTAACACCCTCCATACTGAATATGTGTCTACTTATAAACCATCCATGCTCTATCCCTTTTACCTACCGATCCAACGAATGATATGTGCCTTGAATAATTCATAGTGTTTAACATGTTTAGGTTTTTCTTGCAGATTAATGACTATGTTGGTCATCCTTGTTGGCTCAATTCATTTCATCTCTACATTTTCTTATAAACTCCTCAATTGTAACAATAGCCTTAACAAACCCTTCTCTAGATATATGTAACCAAGGAATTTAGGGTCTCATTACTGCTATTCAACACTTCAATAGTTCTTCCAACCAACAAATTTGTGTTGTAGCTAGTGTGAGAGTTTAAACATAGATACTCCATCTCTACTGGTACGCCATCTTTTCTGCATACAAATTGTATTTTCTTTGCATTGTTATTAAAGTATCATACTAATTTTTCTACTATTCTTTTCTTATTATTCATTTGATAGGAATACACTGATATAGTCATGGAGTTCTTTAGTCGAGGGTTTTGTTATTAAGTTTTGGCCATTGGCCTTGAGGTCTTTTGTAGTTTATACATGTTTAGTTGATTGTTTTCCTTCACCGTGGAGCAATGACACCTCTTGGTAATTCTCTGAGTTTATTTTATTTCTGGTTTCTATTTTCTTTCAAGAAATTCTTATTTTCAAACTTGGGTTTGTAATTTTTCTGCATTTTTGGGTAATTTGCCGTTGTTCCTTACTAGATTGATTCTAGTTATAGAAGTCGTCAATCTCAAGGGATTATTACTCCCAAACTGTGGCTTAGAAGTATTATTATTTTTAGGAAATTTATAGTATTCGTCATTCATATTTACTAAAATTCTTTGAGGGTTTCTATTAGAGTTTGTTGTATCAAGTATTTCGTTACTTAGAAATTTCTCTCCAATTTCTTTTTCCAACCTTGTTTACTATTAGCATTGATGTTTAGTGTTTCATTATGTAATGTATATAACTATATAAGTATGGTGTTACAAAGGTTATTCTTCTACCTTCAAACTCATTGAGGCCATAGGCCTTGGTTCTGGTCACCATAACGAAACATAATTTCAGTTAACGCATTATATACGTGATGTTTGAATATTGTATCTAAAACTTTTGTTTGGTGTGAATCGCTAGTCCAATCACTTATGTATTTTGTAGCATAAACCATTATTCTTCAAAAATTGGTCTATAAGGTTTATGCGTTTTCTAATGTTAACCCTCTTATTCTCATTATTTATTAAAATATTATTATAACTATTTATACGACACAATCCAATTCACTTACACAATGTATATTGAGTTTACGAAGTACTTTGAAGTAATTTAAATATTTATAAATGGCATATTTACTTTGATCATGTTCTAGTTATTTTCCTTTGAATAAACTTTTGAGTATTAAATTTTAAATTTAATTGTGAGTTATATTATAATTTAATTCTAAACCTGTATGTTTATAGAAAGATAACATCTCTCTGTTTATTATTTAATTCAAGCTCTTAACACCTAAAAAATGATCTTTACAAATTATATAGTTTTATATATATAGAGTGTCACTTTGCAATGTGTACACTTATATTTTATTACGTGTATGCTACTGCAAGTGCAAATAAACTCGAATATTATGTTTATTTATATGAGCATATTTAGCACCTTCAAATTTTAAAGCCTTAGCGCAAGTCTTTAGTATATAAAGATAATTATATTTGTTTACTTACTCATCTCCCTGTAACTAGTTTTTATACAACCTATTGTAATTGTAGAAATAATTGAAATGTTTCTTTATTCTACGTGGATAGTATATAGATAAAAAAGAGTTAATATTTGGTTCTATCACATTTAAAAATCTTTAGATATTCATTATTTAGTTTTCCTTTCAATACTTGCAAAAAAAGCAACAACAATCTAAACAAATTCTCCAATCACATTCAGCTTATACGCATATATAAAAGTATACGGTGCCAATTTATATAGTGTATTATGGCAGGTAGTTATCAGCTCATTAATGAGACTTTGTTTCCCACTCCCAAAGGCAACAACCTGTATTTTAGGAAACAATTGATTGACCATTTTCCATCATTACTCAATAAATCTAATAACCAAGATTATATGCCTATGACTTATTGATGGGTAATTAATTTCACCAATACTTTTGCAACCTTGTCCCTTTCGCCAACATGTATTCAAAAAAATAATTTTCCAAATTTCTTTATTAAAAAAAAAAACATCATAATTAGATGTTTGTAATGAGTTATTACCAACAATAAATTACTGATAATTAATTTTTTGAAATATTTTTTAGACTTACATTTAAAAATGAACACACATATGCACAATTAATTACATAAAAACATCAATTTAAGGGAGGTCATAAGAACAATAATATGTTGAATTCTGAAATTGCAAAGGATCCTTTAATTCTAAGACTAAGCATATATAGCTTATGTATCATTTCATATGATCAATTTTAGAATATGGAGAGTCGGAGTGGGAAAATATACATACTATATAAAATCTTGTAGACATGTTAACGAAGGTAGTAACCAAGGAGAAATTGAGTCTCTACCTAGTTTCATTCAATCTTCAATCATGATGATAAAAATGATTGCATCAAGAGGAGAATTCTACAGCCCAGTATGGGGACCATGTGTGATTCCTTCAATGCTCAAAGTGGAGTTGACATGTGTCCCTCTAAAAATAAAAATAAAATATTCTCTAAATAGAAAAAATGTTGACTATAATAAAAAAAAATGAATATGCATGTTTAATTAATTTCTTAATAAAATCCATTATAAAACATCAACAATCCCAACCTCACTATGGTCACTTGATTTTTTGTTGATATTATAACCCAATGTGGTAAAAATATTTCACTCACTCTCAATCATAAATAAAATATTTTGGTGTCAACATGACATAATTGTGTTGACAGGTGCATTCTACAACCCAATATGATGGTGATGTGTGATTTCTTCCATGCTCAAAGTGGAGTTGGCACATGTCCCTTTTAAAATAAAAATAAAATATTCTCTAAATAAAAAAGCAAGGTCATCGATAAAAATAAAAATGAATATGCATGTGTAGATAGTTTTAATTAAAAGCATTATAAAGCATCAATAATCCCAACCTCAATTTCTTCACTCAATTACAACCCAATGTGGTAAAAATATTTCCCTAACTCTTAGTTATGGATAAAATATTTTAATGTCCACATGACCTTTCATATTAATTTTAAAAAGAGATAAAGAAATTAGAAGTAAAAAATATGTAAGTAAGATGTTTAAACCTTATACAATTCAAAAATATTTCAATACATAATTTAAATAAAGTATTTGAAGATCTATGTTAACCAATTTAAGTCAATTTAAAATTCATATATAATATTAAAAGAAAACCTTAAAGAAAAATATTTGAATGTTTAATAAACATATCAAAATGTTCAAATGAAAAAAATAATGAAGTTAAAAAGATATATAAAAATAATCAACTACTTCCTCATAGAATATGAGGGAATTATAATTTACTTTATTCTAAAAAAATTAACAATACATTTAAAAATATTCAATATTTATATAAAAAAAATTCAATGTTGGTCCATCCAAATAAAATTAAAAAAAAAAAAAAAAAAAAAAAAAAAAAAAAATAAAAAAATGTATGATTAACTAATATAGACTTATACTTAAAAATATATTAATAACAAAAAAAATCATTTCAATTTGGACAATGTAGTCCAAAGGTAAAATGTCTCAATGCACATGTTATATAAAATATTTTACTGTCAACTATGCATATCTTATATATTAATTTAAAAATTAATGTATTATATCAATATAAGCAATGAAAAAAAATTATGGTTAAATCATTTGAAGTAGTCTCACTATTTTACTTTTTGTTTTTTTCTTAAGTATATTGTTTTGTCAATTTTACCTGAAATAAAACAAACTTTTTTGGATTTAGAAGTTTAAGTTATGTACTATATATAACATTAAAAATACAATTTAAACAATGAAAAGTAACACATTATATACATACATGCACACACACACACACATATATATAGAGAGGAATTTTTTTTTTCAAATTTTGTACTCTAAAAGATATTTTCACCTGAAGAGATTTGATCACCATGCTCTATTTGTGCTTAAGTTGGATCTAAACTAGTAAACTAGCCAAGTCCAAATTTGAAGCATAGTCTAGCAGGTGTAGTGGTAGTGGATTTGTTTTCATCAGTCTCTAAGTGGATAAGAGTTTTACATCTATTTCAAGGTTCTAGTTACATCACTTGAAGACTATGTATTTAGATCAAAGTAGGACTAACATAGAGGAGATCTGAGATTAACTACTCATTTCCCTAAGTTTGTCAATGAGGAGTATAGTCAAATTTTGATCGAGGACATCTCAAAGGATGAGCTCATGTATATTATGTGATCATTTAAGAAGGATAAGAGTTTAGGTCCATATGGATGGTTGATGGAGATTTATATGGGAATTTATGTTGCAAAGGGAGAAGATTTTAAGAGTGGTGGAAGATGTTATAATTTATATTAAGGTTTCCGAAAAAACTTAATGTTGATTATTTAGTTTTGAAACCTAAAAAGGATAAATACAAATCCTTGTAGGATTTTAGACTTATCTTGCTATGTAATTGTGTATATAAGATATGTTCCATGTTGGGTCACAACTATACTAGTTGGGGGGTGAATTTGTATAATAACAATATACTAGGTGAGGGGGGTGAATCTGTATAATAACAATTTTAACTTCTCTAAACTTCAAACACCATGAAACATCAATATCATAAACTGAATAAGTAATGCAAAACATATGTATAAACCCTTATAGGAGAAAACCAAAAAACTTCTTTATATGCAAGATTTTGTAGGCTCCAATCTACTATTACATCAATTTGTAGGCATAATCCTACAAGATATACCAATCCCCTCTACAACTTTCTAGGTACCAACCTACACTGAGACATCAATTCCATTTTCTACTTTGGAGGAACCATCCAACAAGAGACACCAGTGCCCTTTTCTTATTTGTAGGAACCAACCTATTGGAGACACTAATCCCTCTAATGTAGATTTGTAGGCACCAATATACAAGATACACCAAGTCACGCGCTCTACGAGCTCTACTTGATCCTTCTTCCTCCAGAAACTTGTTTCTCTTGGATTCTTTCCAAGAAAAAAATTGCACAACATGCCACATATCCAATTTTGTGAATTTAATTATGAAATTTCTATTTGAAGTAATTTTGCATGTCTCCTTATATATCATAAATTTTCACAATATAAGAATCCCCAAGAAACATATAGATAAAAAATCCCAAACTAACCTATTTGAATCTAATTTCAAAACTATTCAATAACCCTAACTTCCGTAGGGAATATCCGCAATATTATAGCGAACCAAAGTCTAAAATTTATATAGGTACCTAGGCTTCTTTATCTCCTCTGTATTTCACAATTCAAAAGATCTCAGAAAGAAAGTAGTAGTGAAAATAACAAGCTTTCCTATTTGAAGAAAATTTTAGGAGCATTCAAGAACCCTAACTTCTTTATAGAACATATATGAAATTACAACAAACAAAAGAATGAAATTTTTTTCATAGGTACAAAAAGATCACCCCTCTATCTCCTCCATATTTCACAATCTGAAACATCCCAAAAGCAAAGCTATAGTGAAAATTTCAAGCTATTTCAAGTAAATTTCACTAAGATTTAGGAAGCATAACTTGCTCAAATCATATATCCAAAATTATACTAAACTAGATTTTGAAATTCTACTAATTGAGAAAGAAGGTCTCCTCTCTATATCCTCCAAGTTTGATAATTTGAAACATCACAGAAAAAAAATTTATAGTGAAAATCCCAAGATAAACTATTCACACCATAAATCATATTTTTGCTTCCACCTTTAAACTCCAAGAATGACCCAAAAATATTTTTCAGCTCCTCTTGTACTCCTTAAATCTATCCTTGTTTGCATACACTTGAAATGAGCTCATCTATCCTTTATTTATAGTGTTTGTACGTTCACTTATGAGTTCAACCTATATAACTAATTGGGTTAGTGTACTTATAATTTCTACTTGGGCCATACTAACAAAATTTTCCCAAGTATCATACTGTTACGCCTCTTTTCTGCATACAAATTGTATTTTCTTTGCATTGTTATTAAAGTATCATACTAATTTTTCTACCATTCTTTTCTCATTATTCATTTGATAGGTATACACTGATATAGTCATGGAATTCTTTAGTCGAGGGTTTTATTATTAAGTTTTTCGTCATCGGCCTCGAGGTCTTTTTTGTAGTTTATACATATTCAGTTGACTGTTTTCCTTCATCGTGGAGAAATGACACCTCTTGGTATTTCTCTGAGTCGATTTTATTTCTTGTTTCTATTTTCTTTGAAGAAATTCTTATGTTCAAACTTGGGGTTGTAATTTTTCTACATTTTTTTGGTAATTTGCAGTTGTTCCTTATCGGACTCATTCTAGTTATAGAAGTCGTCAATCTCACAGGATTATTACTCCCAAACTGTGGCTTAGAAGTATTATTATTTTTAGAAAATTTATAGTATTCGTCGTTCATACTTACTAAAATTTCTAAAATTGTTTGAGGGTTTCTATCACAGTTTAATTATTTCGTTACTTAGAAATTACTCTCCAATTTCTTTTTCCAACCTGGTTTACTATTAGCATTGATGTTTAGTGTTTCTTTATCTAATCTATATAAATATATAAGTATAGTGTTACAAAGATTATTCTTATACCTTCAAACTCGTTGAGGCCTTGGTTCTGGTCCCTATAACGAAATATAATTTCGGTTAACGCATTATGTACATGATGTTTGAATATTGTATCTAAAACTTTTGTCTGGTGTGAATCGCTAGTCCACTCACTTATGTTTTGTAGCGTAAACCATTATTCTTCAAAAGTTGTCTGTAAGGTTTATTATGTTTTTAATGTTAACGCTCTTATTCTCATTATTTATTAAAATATTATTATAACTACTTACAAGACACAGTCCGATTCACTTACACAATGTATATTGAGTTTAAGAAGTACTTCTTTGAAGTAATTTAAATATTTATAAATGGCATATTTACTTTGATTATGTTCTAGTTATTTTCCTTTGAATAAACTTAATAAACTTTTTAGTATTAAATTCCTAGTTATTTTCCTTTGAATAAACTTAATAAACTTTTTAGTATTAAATTCTCAATTTAATTGTGAATTATATTACAATTTAAATTTGTTTAGAGGAAGATAACATCTTTCTGTTTATTATTTATTTCAAGCTCCTAACACCTAAAAAGAAATGATCTTTACAAATTATGTAGTCTTTTGTTTGTTTATTTTGTGTGTATAGTCACTTTCCAATATGTAGGCTTATATTTTATTACATGTATGCTATTGCAAGTGCAAATAAACTCGAATATTATGTTTATTTATATGAGCATACTTGGCACCTTCAAATTTTAAAGCTTTATCACAAGTTTTTAGTATATAAAGATAATTATATTTGTTTACTTACTCATCTACATGTAACTAGTTTTTATACAATCTACTATAATTGTAGAAATAATAGAAATGCTTCTTTATTCTACTAAGAGTTAATATTTCATTCTATCATATTTAAAAACTTTTAGATATTGATAGTTTAGTTTTCCTTTCAATACTTGCAAAAAAAGAACAAAAATCTAAACAATTTCTCCAATTACATTAAGTTTACACAAATAGATAAAAGTATAGGGTACCAACTTATATAGTGTCTCGGGAAAATTAGTAGTGAAGTACTTGGCTCCTGCCAACCTTGATACTATGACCAACCAATGTCCCCTCGAGCGTAAAAAGTCTGCAATTTTTTCTTCTTATCTTTTCACTCTAGCTTCTCTTCAGTCTCACTTCTTTCTTGATAATGAGAAAAAATAAAACAAACAAAATATTTTTATCCATTAACTATGTTCCACTCTTTTGTGGCTCGTAACTGCCTACACCTCACCGAAGAGTGGTAGGTAGTTACCGGATCATTAATGACATTTTGTTTCCCCACTCCCAAAGGCAACATCCTATATTTTAGGAAACAGTTAATTGACCATTTTCTATAATTACTCAATAAATCTAATAATCACGATTATATGCCTATGACTTATCGATGGGTAATTAATTTCACGAATACTTTTGCAACCTCATCTCTGTCGCGAACATGTACTGAACAAACTAATTTTCCAAATTTCTTTATTTAAAAAAAAGTATCATAATTACATATTTGTAATGAGTTATTAGCAACAATAAATTACTGATAATTAATTTTTTGAAATGTTTTTTAGACTTACATTTAAAAATGAACACACATATGCACAATTAATTACATAAAAACATCAAGCCAAGGGACGTCATAGGAACAATAATAAGTTGAATTCTGAAATTGCAAAGGATCCTTTAGTTCTAAGAATAAACATATATAGCTTATGTATAATTTCATATGATCAACTTTAGAATATGGAGATTCGAAGTTGGAAAACATACATACTATATAAAATCTTGTAGACATGTTAATGAAGGTAGTATCCAAGGAGAAATTGAGTCTCTACCTAGTTTCATTCAATCTTCAATCATGATGATAAAAATGATTGCAGTGAGAGGTGAAATCTATAGCCAAGTATGGGGGCGATGTGTGATTCCTTCAATGCTCAACATGGAGTCGACATGTGTCCCTCTTAAAATAAAAATAAAATATTCTCTAAATAGAAAAAAATGTCGACTATAATAAAAAATAAATGAATATGTATGTTTAATTAATTTTAGTTAAAATCATTATAAAACATCAACAATCCCAACCTCACTATGGTCACTTGATTTTTTGTTGATATTCCAACCCAATGTGGTAAAAATATTTCACTCACTCTCACTCATAAATAAAATATTTTGCTCTCCACATGACATAATTGTGTTGATACAACCCAATATGATGGTGATGTGTGATTTCGTCCATGCTCAACATCGAGTTGCCACATGTCCATTTTAAAATAAAATTAAAATACTCTCTAAATAGAAAAGCAAGGTCATCGATAAAAAGAAAAATGAATATGCATGTTTAGATAGTTTTAATTAAAAGCATTATAAAACATCAATAATCCCAACCTCACTTTATTCACTCAATTACAACCCAATGTGGTAAAAATATTTTGCTAACTCTTAGTTATGGATAAAATATTTTGATGTCCACATGACGTTTCATATTAATTTCAAAAATAGATAAAGAAATTAGAAGTAAAAAAATGTGAGTAAGATGTTTAAACCTTATACAATTCAAAAATATTTCAATACATGATTTAAATAAACTATTTGAATATCTATGTCAACTAATTTAAGTCAATGTAAAATTCATATATATCAAACATAAAAAGAAAATGTTAAAAGAAAATATTTGAATGTTGTATATAATAAAATATTCAATGTTCAAAGAAAAAATAATTGAAAGTTAAAAACATATAAAATAAAATACTTCCAAATAAGAGATATAATTACTTAATCTTAAAAATTAACATATGACAATTTAATCAGAAATAAAAAAAATCAATGTGGACACATAATCTCATCATGTAGATTAACTATAATATTATACTTGAAATATTAATACAAAAAAAAAAAAAAAATCATTTTCCCATTGATAAGTATCCACAAGTAATGTCTCAATGCCATGTTAGTAAATATTAATGTCCAAACTATGCAATATTAAATATATTATTTAAAAAATAATATCATATAAATGTGTTGGAAAAAAATATTTTGTGGTTATCTTTGAAGTAACTTCACTATTTACATTTGTTTCTTCGTAATATTGTTTGCAATTTCCCTTAAATAAAAAAAAATCTTTGAATTTACAAGTTTAAGTAGTACTATATATAATAAAAAAATATCAAATTACATATGAAAATAATACATTACACACACACACACACACACACACACACACACAACCCCCATATGAATATATATAGTAATAGAGAGAGAGAGAGAGAGATGCAATTTTTTTTTCAAATTTGTACTCTAAAAGATATTGCAACTAGAAGAGATTTGATCCCTATGCTATAGTTGTGCTTAAGTGGATCTAAAAGAACCACGCATCACCAAATGAAAGCATAGTCTAGCAATAAGTAGTATTGGACTTTGTGTGCATCAGTCTCTAAGTGGCCTCCGACTCTCATTTCAATCTAAAATTAAATAAAAATTTAAATAATTTATATATAGAGTAAAAATTTTCAATTAATTTTGAATAAAGAATATATGTAATTTTCATAACATGTAATTCTCAAATGGTATAACATTCAAGTCTTAAAAATTTGCACCACTTGTCTAGTGGAAAAATAGTACCCTGCCACGGTACATACCCGCGTTCAATTCCCGGCTGGTGCAATTTGTGTATCAGTCTCTAAGTGGATAAAAGTTTTACATCTATTTCAAGGTACGGGTTCCATCACTCAAAGACTATCTATTTAGATCAAAGTAGGACTAACATAGAGGATATCTTGAGATTAACTACTCATTTCCCTAAGTTTCTCAATGAGAAGGATAGTCAAATTTTGATTGAGGACATCTCAAAGGATGAACTCATGTATACTATGTGATCATTTAAGAAGGACAAGAGTTTAAGTCCATATGGATGGCCGATGGAGATTTATATGGGATTTTATGTTGCAAGGGATGAGATTTTAAGAGTGGTGGAAGAAGTTATAATTTATGTAAAGGTTCTGAAAAAAACTTTATGTTGATTATTTAGTTTTGAAACCTAAAAAGGATAAATGCAAATCCTCTTAAGATTTTAGACCTATCTTGCTATGTAG
The DNA here is from genome assembly GCA_000404065.3 of Pinus taeda. NCBI lineage: Eukaryota > Viridiplantae > Streptophyta > Pinopsida > Pinales > Pinaceae > Pinus > Pinus taeda. The sequence continues at coordinate 173,865 of APFE031682848.1, forward strand.
TTATGTATATAAGATATGTTCCATGTTGGGTCACAACTATACTAGTTGGGCGATGGATTTGTATAATAACAATATACTGGGTGGGGGAGTGAATCTGAATAATACCAATTTTAACTTCTCTAAACTTCAAACACCATGAAACATCAATCTCGTAAACTGAACAATTAATGAAAGATATATGTGTAAACCCTTATAGGAGAAAACCAAAAAACTTCTTTATATGAAAGATCTCGTAGGCACCAATTTACTATTACATCAATTTGTAGGCATAATCCTACAAGATATACCAATCCTTTCGACAACTTTCTAGGTACCAACCTACACTAAGACATCAATCCCCTTTGCTAGTTTGGAGGAACTAACGAATAGGAGACACCAGTCCCCTTTTGTTCTTTGAAGGAACCAACCTATTGGAGACACTAATCCCTGTAATGTAGATTTGTAGGCACCAATATACAAGGGACATCAAGTCACCAATACCACTAGCTCTACTTGTTGCTTCTTCCTTTATCAAGTCCACTTCTCCTAAAACTTGTTTCTTTTGGATTCTTTCCAAGAAAAAAGTTGCACAACATGCCACATATCCAATTTTGTAAATTTAATTATGAAATTTCTATTTGAATTAACTCTGCATGTCTCCTTATATATCTTAAATTTTCACAATATAAAAATCCCAAAAAAAAAGATAGATAAAAAAAAAGCCAAACTGACCTACTTGAATCTAATTTTAAAACTATTTGTTAGAAAATTATATATTACGGAGCAATGGAACACATAGAATATTGCAGAAATATAAACACAAAAAACGCATAAAAACAGAGAGACAAATATATACGTGGTTCATCCAGTTTGGGCTACCACCCCGAACAACTAGTCCTTCCTTTCTATTAAGAGACACAACCTACAGTAGATCTGCTGTAATATTCTCTGTTTTCTCTCACAGTCTCACCTCTCTGTTTCTCGCTCAGAGAATACACATCCATTACACAACCTAAAATACAATGCCCTCACACAAAGAGAGGGGTTGCCCTCTAGGGCAAAAAACCCTAAATTAAACATAAGTTCTACCATCAGATCATCCACCTAATGAATGACCCATATTGACAAGAAATTACTATACTTTTACAAGGCAATTTTACATCTGTTTTTGGCTTCGGGAGCACTACACCAGAAACCCTTTTTGGGGGACCGTTGGCCCCCAGACAGCTGGGGGAGATCGGCCCCCCCAAACCCCCGTGGGGGGGAAAGTCCCCCCCACACCCCCTGCGTGGAGGGGTGTACAAACTTCCTGCAGTATACATCCGGCTGAAACAAAGACCTCTGAACAATCATGCTCCACACCCAACACTATTCAATAACCCTAACTTCCATAGGGAATATCGCCAATATTATAGCGAACCAAAGTCTAAAATTTATATCACAGGTACCTAGAGATAGGCTTCTTTATCTCCTCTATATTTCACAATTCAAAAGATCTCAGAAAGAAAGTAATAGTGAAAATAACAAGCTTCCCTATTTGGAGAAAATTTTAGGAGCATTCAATAATCCTAACTTCTTTACAGAACATATACGAAATTACAACAAACCAAAGAATGGATTTTTTTTATCATAGGTACAAAAATATCACCCCTCTATCTCCACCATGTTTCACAATCTGAAACATCCCAAAAGCAAATCTATGGTGAAAATTTCAAGATGATTTAGGAAGCGTAACTTCCTCAAATCATATATCCAAAATTATATTGAACTAGATTTTTAAATTTCTACTAATTGAGAAAGAAGGTCTCCTCTTGATGCAGGAGCATCAAGCCCGTTTTCATTTGTAAATATGGAATAAAGATGGGGTGTGATAATTTTAGTATTTTGTTAGGATTGGGATAGGATTGCTATGATTTTTCAGTTAAAATTTAGGATAAAGCTTCCAGCTTTAAGTCATTGTGTAAAAAAAGGAAAAATCTTGCTTTTCCTAGGAGATAAGGTCTTATCTGTCCCTTATGTACATATCCATTATCATTATAAGAAAAGGTAGCAGCTGAGCTCTCATCAGAGAGGGAGGCGGCATCAAAGTATAATTTTAAGCACTCTCTGGCATTTTAGTGCAATGGATTTTTTTATGCATGTATCCATAATTAATTGACTGTGTATTAAGGAATTGAATCGCCTTCATATTCCAGTTTGATGTTTACTGTGTGTGTGCGAAATACTTTTGATTTGGTCCTTTTAGTTATAACAACTTTGCTGCGCCTATGAGTTCCATTTTATTAATGGCAGAGGAATCCTCTGGTTGGCGAGAGGAAGTATGACATCCTTTTAAGAAGACAGCAGTAGCGTTCCCCATGACCGAAGACTACCGTTTCCCAACCTCAGAAATAAGGAACGGTAGAGATGCGCTGAGCAGAAAGTCGACTTGAGTCCGTATAGAAGCGGAATTTACAATTGAAATTCTGATTTCATAACTTTATAAGGTGTTAGCCGGCAGCATCGTGGATGTGCTCCGTCGGCAGAAGGCACTGAGTGTATGACTGTATCCGTGGATATGCAAGTTATTTCTTTGGTTTAATCTGATTTGTTCG
>APFE031682849.1:0-18094 GCA_000404065.3 Pinus taeda
ACCATTGTTATAATATTTAAGAAAATAATTATAATAAATTTTTTTATTTCTAAGTTTTTCTAGATAAATAATGTGATATTGGAGTATGGTTTATTATGATTATAAACCCAACATATTTATATTTAATTTTAGTATTAATATTATGGATTATGTAAATAAAATTAGACCATAGGAATATGAACCTTTAGGTTAATAAACTCAAGGGATGTATATTATAAAGCGAAGGGAATAAGATTAAACCTAAGTGATTAATATTATAAACCCAAGGTATATAAACCCTAAGATAAATATTATAAACCTTAATATAATCATGGTTGACAATGGTTGATTTTCATATAGAGACAATCCTTGTCACAATGCGATGTTGGACCATGGTTGACTATGGTTGACCATGGTTGTCACAATGTGACGTTGAACCATGAGACAATATTTCTCACAATATGACCATGGTTATTGAGGATGGATGACCATGATTGATTTTCATATTAAGAGAATCTTTGTCACAATGCGATGTCAGACAATGGTTTATTTTCATATTAAGACAATCCTTGTCACAAGGTGGCAATGGACAATGGTTGACCATGATGATTGTAATTGACCATGGTTGACCATGTTTGACAAATGTTGACCATTGCTAATTTTCATATTGAGAAAATATTTGTCACAAAACTAAGAGATTAATATTCTAAACCCAAGGCTTATAAAGCCTAAGATAAATACTATAAACCCTAAAATAAAAATTAAATGTAACATTAATATTATAAACCTTGGGATTAATATTATAAACCCAAAGGATTAATAAACCCAAGGGATTATTATTAAAAACCCAAGGGAATAACATTGAACTGTAAGATTAATATTAAACCATAGGAATATAAACCCAAGGGATTATTATTATAAAACTAAGGTATTATAAACTGAGTGCAATAATATTAAACCCAACGGGTTTACCCAAGCTATATAAACCCTAAAATAAACATTGTTGACCATGATTGAGCATGGTTGATTTCCATAATGACACAATATTTGTCACAATGCAATGTTGGAACATGGTTGACCATGATTGGTTTCCATGTTGAGACAATCTTTGCCACAATGCGATGTTGGACCATGGTTGATTTTCATATTAAGAAAATCTTTGTCTCACTATGACGTTGGATCATGGTTGGTCGTCGTTGACCATGGATGACCATGGTTGTCATAATGTAATGTTGGACCATCAGACAATATTTGTCACAATGCGACTATGGTTAATGACCATGGTTGACCATGGTTCATTTTCATATTGAGACAATCCTTTTCACGATGCAACGTTGAACCATTATTGACCCTTATTGACCATAATTGATTTTCACATTGAGACAAATTTTGTCACAATGTGATGTTGAGCTATTGTTGACCATGGTTAACCATGATTGACCATGGTCGACCATGTTTAACTACTGTCAACCATGATTAACCGTGCCTAATGATGGTTGACCATGATTAATTTTCAAATTGAGAAAATCTTTTTCATAATCTGATGTTGGACCATAGTTGCCCATGATTGACCATGGTTGATGATGGTTGACAATGGTCGAACATGGTTGATTTTAATACTAAGACAATCTTTGTCACAACGTGACATTGGTCCATGCTTGACCATATTTGACCATGATTATAAACCCAAAGGATTTATATGAAACCCTAGGATTAATATTATTAACCCTATGAATATGAACCCTTAGATTAATAAAGCCATGGGATAGATATTATTAACCCAAGGGAATAATATTAAATCCAAGGGATTAATATTATAAACCCAATGTATATACACCCTAAGATAAATATTATAAACCTTAAAATAGACATTAAAACCTAACAATGCTATTATAAACCTCATGATTAATATTATCAACCTAAGAGATTAATATTAAAAACCCAATGGATTATAAACCCAAGGGATAACATTGAACCCTAGTTTTAATATTAAATCATAGGAATATAAAACCTAAGATGAATAAACCCAAGGGATTATTATTATTACTATAAACTTATGGTATTATAAACTAATGAGAATAATATTAAACCCAAGGGGTTAATATTATAAATCCAAGGTATATAAGCATTAAGATAAATATTATAAACCTAAAGTAAACATTGTTGACAATGATTTATTTTCATATTGACATGATCTTCGTCACAATGTGACATTGGATCATGGTTGACCATATCAATAATATTATACCCTAGAAATATGAGCCCTTAGATTAATAAACCCAAAAATTTGATATTATAAACCCAAGGGATAACCATGGTAAATAATGATGATCATATTGTGATAAATATTGTCTCATGGTCCAACGTCAGATTGTGACAGTCATGGTCAACCATAGTTAACCATGGTCCAACATCGGATTGTGACAAAGATTGTCTATGTATGAAAATAAACCATGGTCTTCTAGAATTTCTTCTGCATCATGTTCTATATCTCCCACAACTGAGGAGAAACTTGTTATCCTTAGTCCACACCCGCCAGCAAGGACACTCCATTCATATGTTTGATGGCAAGCTTGAGGTGAGAAAAGCTTCACACCACTCACTTGTCATGATGGGGATAGAAGAAAAAATGTTGCACAAGCTACAGGGTACCTCTGCTCGTGCACAAAATTTCTCATACAATTATCATTATGAAGAAGGTACATTTCCATCAAGTTTATTATAACATGCCAGATTTGGACACTTGAACTATGACAACCTCTGATTGTTGAAGAAAAATGGTGTTACTCAGTTCCTTACAATTCCTAGGAAGCTTAAGTAATGTTATGCTTGCATTCTAGGAAATCATAGTAAACAATCTTTTCATGATTCACATTCAAGAGCACATAGAAACTTGAACTCATTCATTCAGATTTATGTGGTCCAATGCCTATTCCTTCTACAAATGGAAATAAATATATGATGACATTTATTGATGACTACACCAGAATGTGTTGGGTTTATTTATTGAAGAACAAATCTGATGCTTTTCAAACATTCAAGAACTTTCATACATGGATCGAAAATGATTCACAATCTCATATTGGCTCTATTGACACTAATAATGGAAAAGAATACACTTCAAATGAATTTTAAAACTATCTGTCCCAGCATGGGATCAAACATCAAACAATTGTGCTTTATAATCATCGACAAAATAGTGTAGCTAAAAGAATGAATACGACAATCTTAAATATGGTGCACTCCATGATGTTTTTCAAAAATGTAAAATTAATGTTTTGGGCTAATGCAGTTCTATGTGCTATATATGTAAAGAATATATGTCCATCTAATGCGATTAGAAAGAAGACTCCTAATGAAATGTAGTATAGGAACATTGCTTTGATAAAGCATCTCAGGGTCTTTGGTTCCACATGTTATGCCTTCATACCAAAGGTACATAGAAACAAACTTGGTGCAAGAAGTAGTATGTGTATCCTCCTAGGGTATTCAAACACCTCCAAAGCATAACGTCTCTATGATGAAGTCAATAAAAAGTTTGTTGTATCTAGAAATGTAATCTTTATTGAATCATCCAAAACTTACAATGCTATTGAGCGACAACTTGATCACTTAGATAGATTTGCAAATGCAAAATCATTTCAAGAATTTGATAATTAGATTCCACATCTTGAAGGGGGATTCCTATACTATATCAACCTATGGAATCTTCTTCTGAAGCACTCTGTCCCCGACATGAAACTCCAACAATGGATCATACTTTAAGTGATATGATTGATAGAATTGGGAGACTCAATCTTGATTCAGTCCCAACTCAATCAACGAAGCAGCCTTGACCATGTGAGAAAGGTCCTCCAAAGTGGCTAACAAAGACACTTGAAAGTGTTCATCCTGATGAAGTTGGAAAGACATGAACTAGAAATTCAAGCTGGAAAAATGGAGGTGATGTAGATGACTCTGATTCACCTATTGATATGGATTTTTCTTATCATTGTGAATTGAATTTGTCAACATATTTTTAACCAACTTCCTTCAAAGAAGTTTCTTCTCATGATGAATGGAAAGAAGCAATGCGAAAGGAGTATGATGCCCTGATAAAGAATGGCACTTGGAAGTTGGTTGATCCTCCATTAGGAACCAAACCAATTAGCTGCAAGTGGGTCTACAAGAACAAGTATAAAGTTGATGGCTCACTTGGAAAGCACAAAGCCACGCTTGTGGCAAAATGTTTTGCACAAAAATAAGGGGCCGATTATGAGGAGACTTTCGCCCCCATAGCAAAATGGGCTACCATCCGGACACTCTTTGCCCTAGCAGCTCAGAATGGTTGGAAATTCCATCAAATGGGTGTAAAAACTTCTTTCTTGAATGGATATATAAAAGAAAATGTTTTTATGTCCCATATTGAAGGATTTGCTATGAAATAACATGAACATAAAGTATCCAAACTTATGAAATACTTGTATGGCCTCAAACACACACTACGAGCCTAGTATGAAAAACTAACTGAGCATCTTCCGAAACTCAATTTCAAACGTTATGATCTTGATTATTGAACTTTGTTTGTCAAGAAAGTTGGAAAAACAATTATATATCTTGTTGTATATGTAGATGATCTTTTGATGATAGGGAACAATGAAAGATGCATTGCATCCATAAAGAAGGAATTGAAGAAAGGTTTTGAAATGACTGATTTGGGCTATGCTCATTACTATCTTGGTATTGAAGTAACTCAACATCAAAAGTCCATATTCCTTTCTCAAAATAAGTACTTTGGAGATCTATTGAACAGGCTTGCCATGAATGAATGTAATCCTCTGACTACTCCAATGGAACAAAACTTAAAGCTGAAATCCACTGAAGGAAAAGGATTCAATGACGCAACAAAGTATAGACAACCTATAGGAAGTCTCAACTACCTAACTACTACCTAACCAGACATTTTGTTTGTTGTTGGAATCCTCTCTAGGTTTATGCAAAAGCCTTGTGAGGGACATTGGTCTACTACAAAAAGAGTTCTAAATTACTTGAAAGGAACTCAAGACTTTGGAATCAAGTATACACAGGTGGGCGACTTCAGCTTGATTGGATACTCTAATTCAGACTTCGATGGAGACAAAGAAACAGTGGTATCTACTTCAGGTTATGCTATGAGTCTTGGATCAGGAGATGTCTCCTGGAGATCATGCAAACAATCAATTCCAGCAGATTCCAAAACAAAGGTGGAATATGTGGTAGCAGCTGAGGCAACAAAAGAAATTGTGTGGCTCAGGAAAATTCTTGAAGATTTGCAAGTAAAATAAGTACAATCAATTCCACTCATGATTGACAATACCTCAGCAATAAGGTTGGCCAAGAACCCAAAGTTCCATGATCGAACAAAGCACATCAATACTAAATATCATCTGATTCGACATCATGATGAAGCCAAAACAATCCATCTCAACCATTGTTCCACTAATGAGCAAATTGCAAACATCTTCAACAAATCACTTGGAAGAGAAAAGCTTGAAAGATTCAGAACGATGCTTGGACTCACCAACACCCCTTCAGATTAGGGGGGGAATTTTGACACCTAATCATAGGGATTGGGTGAACAACCAAAATTAATGTAAATAAATAATAGAAAAGATCAAGAGTCACTGGGAGATGAAATGAATAGTCTCTCCCTCATGTATATAATAATGATCAACCTGAGTGAATAACATGATTTGTTTTGAGGAGTTACCTCCTAGTGTGAAAACAATAACATTTGGAAAAAGTCATTACTAATACTTGTAACATAGTTTCGGACGTGAAGGTCCATGAAGCGGAGTCACCAACAAATACGGTTGTGAACCATTCCCTCACGATAATAGAGTAGAAGAATAAGCTCGTAGAGATGAAGAGTATGAAGTAAATATTACTGAGAAGGGGGAAAGGATATGAGATATGTATCGAAAGTAATCTCTAAGACAGTGGTAGACTATGTCAAACTCTAGAATAAACCATGAAAATTTCGACCTCATTGCACGAGGATGCAAACATTCAGAGGATTTACAAGGAGTTCTAGTCTAAATAGAAGTAGTTGGATGAAATTTGGGCAACAACAAAGACCTTACCAGTCTTGCAGAGGCTTACAAGGTTCACTGAAGGAAATAATCTTCAAAAGAAGATTGACGACCTTCAGTGAAAGGAGTATATTTTGACAAAAAGGACTCAACCATGGCAGGATGAGGCCTTACAACTTTTGTAGGAAATTGATAGTAAGCTCACAGAGTTACGACAGAGGGAGAGAGAAGTGCTACAAAGGACTGGTCGACCAACCACAAAGGCATTGCTGGAAGAAGCGTGCCAAGAGGGGAAGCAAGTAGCAGAAATACTTCATCAGTATAATGCCAACTACATGAGAATCACAACAAATATTTGAGACACAATAATTGAGTGACTCTAGATGAGTCACATGTGAGTGTTGGGGGCTTGTTGGGCATGGTTCAACTTGGTCTAGTTTTGGTCAAAGATTCCACATTTTAAGGAGCGAAGCACATAGAGTCTGTGGTGTTCTATTCACTGCGCAATGTCTAGGGGCTTTGTGGTGTGTGAAAGCCCCTCATTTTGTAATGGGTATCGGGGTTTTGGTTCATTGCTTTGTCCAACCCATAGTATGTGGACATGGTTTTGTAGTAATGAAATATATATAAGGAGATTTAATCCTTTATCGAATGGATTTAGTAATAGTTGAATTGATCATAATTTCTATCTTTAGTCTGTATTTTAGGTCTTAAAGTAAGGATTCATCACTGAGTGTGCAGAGACCTTGGAAGAGTCTGCAGCTGAGTGCAGAGACCATGTGCAATTGGGTTCGCAGGTCAAAGAAATTATATGTACTAAAAGATCTATCTTAAAAAAGAAGAAGAAATTTTGTTGAAGTCTTGCATATCTATATACATAATTGGTGGTCATATGTACTAATATGCATGATTTTTACTTATTTATGTGAAATAATAGATGTTATATTATTCTATGATATGTTAATGTAATAAGTACAAATCTGTGAAGTAAATCATTAGTGTGAAGTCTTTTATGTATGCAAAGTTGTAGATCAGTAAAAAATATAGGAAAACGCACAAGTGCCATAGCACAATATCTCTTTGGCTGGAGAAACTTGGTTCTACAACCTCCCATAACCACTTCAGGTGAGACTGTGGTATTGTTTGAAATTCATTGCTGAAAGGGCTAGTGGTTAAGGGTTTTTGTTTGTGCGTAGTACAGTTCGAACATGGGTCAAAGCTCCTTGAGCCAAAAGAAATGGGAAGTGGATAATAAGTTGGAAGAATATTGAGAAATCTATGTATATTTGACGCAAAATGAGCTCTAGTGGCTCAAATGAGGAAACAAAGCATAAATGGAAGCCAATAACACCTCAGAGTTTTTATAAGGAATACTTAATCATGCCCTTTATCTCAAACAAGCCAAGCCTTTTGACCAAAGGGTATGAGAAGAGACATCGTTGGAAGAAAGAATTTAGTTTATGGAAAACCTTAAACAATAAAGTGCTCAGGCATGACTAGCAGTTCTCAAGTGGTCAATATTTGACAGGCACCTAAAAATTTTCACACCAATCATCTATCAAAATGTTTTTTCTGAGCATGCCACCACCACCTCTAGTTCATTCCTCATTTCCACAATCGCCACGACCCACCCATTAATTTTATGCACTCATTGTCTCAACATGTGTTGCAACCTCTATACAACAATCACATGAAGTAAAAGTGGACCAAGCAACACATAAGTCGATAGAAACGGTTCATGAATTTTTGACAAACATTCAGAAGCATTAGAAGTTCTACCTTAATTTATCTTTCATTTTCAATGTAATCTATTTTGTACAAGAATTTTGTATACTTTTAGCTCTCAAAAAGTGAGTGAAACAAATTTTATAAGTTATAATGATTTTTCTATCTCAAACTTTGTAATTTTTTGTATAACTCCAAATCTCCCCTTCTTTGCGACAAATAAGGATTTGAGGGTGCGGGAGATGTTGGAGGGGCTAGTCAACTTAGTCAACTAGCCCAGTCGAGTCAAAAAGTATACATTGAAAAGACAATTGTTAAGCTTGTTAAGATGATAAATAAAGTTAGATGAAGTCAACATTTTGGACAGTTAGACTATTGTAACTGTCCTGACATGATATTAATATATTTCTATATATGAATGTATATGTTTTGATTAGATTTTAAGATATATAATATAAAGTGTGCTTCTTTTGGTTTTCCACTACCTATGTCTCTTCTCTTTCTCTTTACTTATGTGCTTTTGTATGTGACTGATTGATGTCCTCACTATTGGTAACCATGTATACTTTTTCCTAGATTACAACATGCCCTCTTCCCCAACATAAAAAACAACACTTAGTTGCATGTTTCCATGGAGTTGCACTACTCCCCATATTCTTCTTCATGGAGTGGACTCTGTAACTAATCATCATTTTATAAATATAAGAATATGTACAATATTTACAACATATATACAATATTGACCCTTTTGAACACTTAGTCAAAGCCAACATATATGCCTTGGAAACCTGGTGCCAAAATCTATATGCACATATACATAAGCACACAAACTTGCAAAAATGACTACGGCTCAACAACTTAATATAATTGTTTTACATATATTTACATCATGAATCAACAAGAGCATTACAATACTCTACACATATACCAATTTTTATTATGATAATAATAATTATTTAATGTTAATACTACACCATGTTTATATATGAAATTGATGTAATATATGAATATTTAGTTATTCCAAAATTTTATTGCAAGCAAAGAGATGGTTTTTTTTTTTATAATTTCTATTACATTAGACATACAAAAGAGATTATTATTACCTTTCACTCACAAATAAATAGATATTTATAAACTAACATACATTTATCTTGACTAAAATCTTTCAAATATCAAAAAAGATATTTAAATAATATTGCATCTTCTTTTCTTTTATTTTTTCCTTTGGAATAAGGGAGTCATCCTATATTACTGTAAATAAAAATCATGTATATAATAAGTATAAGCTTTGGCTAGTATATGAGAGATCAAAGTTGCAATGAGAAATATATCCAAAGTTGCAATGAGAAATATACCCATGATGTTAACTTAATTGTGAGGACATTCCAGATTAAAAGAAAAGAAAGAAAGACAATATCTTGAAACCTACCCAAAGGGAAATTAGGAGATAAAAATGGGAGTTCCAAGGATCAACCCAAGACTAGTTCTAAATTAAGTTTTAAACTATTAAAAATTAAAGAATAAAACAACTAGTAGCATATTTGTTCATAAAGGAGAAAAAACTAATGTCACCTAATAAAAAAATGTTTGTGCGGGATCTCTCAAGAGACTTATGAAGTTGTTTGTAGCATGTAGCATATTCAAAAGTAAAGATAATATCATGCCAATTGAGTAACCATATACCATACCAATAGAGACAGTAACATGCAAATTGAGACAATTCCATGCTTGATGTCCATCTTACTGATAATTATGTATTTTTTCCCTAGATTACAACATACTCTCTTCCCTAACACCAAACACAACACTTATCACCATAGAGTTGCACTATATATATATATAAAAGTAAGCTTTGGTGAATAAAAGAGAGATAAAAATTGGCATGAAAAATACACCCATAATATTAATCTTATGCTAAAGGCAAACCAGATTGAAAGAAAAAAGGAAAAAAAAAAAAAACAAAATCTTCAAACCTACCCAGAGGAAATTAGGCACTAAAAATCCTGAAGAGAGTTCCCAGGTCAACCCTAGACTAGTTCTAAATTAAGTTTTAAACTACCAAAAAAGACTAGTTCTAAATTAAGTTTTAAACTACCAAAAAAAATTAAAGAATAAAAATATAGTAGCATAGCTACTCATAAAAGGAGAAAAAACCAATGCCACCCCGTTTAAAAAAAAAGGACAAACTTATGTGCCGATGGATCTGGAGAGACTTATGAGGTCGTCTGGAGCATGTAGCATATTCAAAAGAGAAGACACTGCCATGCCATATAAGCAACCAAGAGGAAATTTCGCTTTTCCAATCTGTGAAGACACTATTTAAGCTCCGCCACTTTCTTGTCAGAGGACATGAGACAAAATGTTCCATGTCCTATCACTATTTCTGCTAGTTCCAGGTCTGCATTAACCTTTTAACTATGAAGACAATTTACTCATCAGAATGGTAAGCCCTTTCTCGCTCAACCTTGTCATTTAGAGCTCGTGCTTTATGGTCACTTAGAGGAAGCAGTGTAAAGCCTCTGCAGCGTCTCTGACTACCAGCTCCACGTTGGCCAATTGAACCATCGCTTTCCCACGGTGGTTAGATTGCGAAGAGCTAAGATACTACAACTCCACCTTGGTCAAATGAACCGTCGTTTTCCCATGGTCGTTAGATTGCGGAGCCATGACAGTCCATAAGAACCAAAAGGATTAGGCACAGAACGAACGAGGAGATTCATTGTGGAGAGCTGAAATCGAAACAGTAAACATCTAGATAGTGTAAATAATGAGGGAGAGAGGGAAATATCTTAATAAAGCAATAAAGCATTGGACAATGATAGGGGTGGAGACGAACAGTTCCATTTATAGTGAACTGCTAGCACTATCCTCCGCGATGACCTGGTGTGAATGTGGCGTTCCAAGCCTTATAGGAGCTCATTGCCGCACGTTTTCCAGTGATTTACCCCATTACCCTCATAGTCTCTGGCCCGATACGGTGAAAAAATTACATATTAAAAAGTTTGGTTATATACAAGGAAATAAATATATTCTCATACTTATAAGTAACCGATAGAGACGACCCACCACTTCGAATCTTTTCTATAATTAACACTGTCGTTTCGTGTTCACATGGTGAATTAATTGAAATTTAAGTGAACTTTAGACTAGAATATACATGCTTGGGGATTTATTTATCTGTGACATTCATCCCCGTCTCTATTTATAAAAAATCTAAAGCTAAACGTCGTAAAAGACAATAAATTCATTCGTACAAATACCTACTTATGAAGTGGCCAAACGGGGAGGGTATTGGTCCTAACACCAATAGAGTTTGGTTAATATATATAAACTCACTCATCCAAATAATTAGTGATAAAGTCGCCAAACCGGGAGGGTATTGGTCCTTTGGTTAAAAGTAGGGTTGTGTATTTATATATATAAATATAAATATGGACTCAGGAGTTGAAATATATATTTATATATATATATAGTATATAAAATAATTTCAATTTTAATTCCAATTGTTTTTAATTTCAATGTTAAAATATTAATCTTAAATTTTAATGTTGGTGAAAAATAAATTATTAAATTCAAGATCTTATAAGAACTCTATATGGGGAGGATGTCGTTATGAGAATGATGAATGGATTTATTAAATTTAAATTTTATTCCGGGTTTTCTTTTTTATTATTATTATGTAGACTCTGACCAAAAAAATAATTTATATAAAATTTAAATCTAAAATTTGAGCGAAATTAAATTTCACAAATAAATTAGTTTATAATTTAAAAAAATATAAATATAAATATTAATTACATATTCAAAAGAAATCATTACTATAATATCAGTGAAACTGAATTAATATTTTAAAAGAGAAAACAAATATTTTTCAAAATTGGAAAAGAATAAAATTTATTTAATAAATTTAATATTTTGAAGAAATTATAAAAGATTTATAAGCTAAGAGTTTTAATATGGGGAGAGACCATAAATTTTTTGGTATAATGAATTTCTGAGTAGAATCTAGTAAAATATTTTTTTAAATAATTTAATAGTAAGAATGTTTAAATATATTTTTTTAATAATAAAAATAGATTCAACACCATAAAAAAATTATGACATTTTTAATACTCTAAACAATTGTAACTAGATTTTCAAAAATTCCCAATCATTTTTTTTAATACATTGTAAAAATTTATATTATTTTACAAACCTATTTAAACTAAGCAATCTCTCACATGAAAATGTAATAATGCAAAAGCTACTAAAAGCAATAAACAAAGTTCATTAAGAATAAGAGGGAGTGCAGATGATAAAATAGCGAATGACCAAGTTTATTAAGAATAAGAAAGAGGTTTGATGAAATAAACTGTAACATTTCGGACTTATGGATAATACGTGACATATGAATAATATTTAATTTTCATATGAATGTACATGCTCTTGAATCTCGATTCTTTTTTCATTAAAAACAAATAAAGTTTTGGTTTAAAGTTTTTGGATTTTGGTGTTCTGGTATATTTTCTATGAAAATTTAATTTAAATTTATTGGAATAATAAATTTGAATAGTGAAATTGGTATAATGGGAATGTTTGAAAATTATATATATATATAAATATAAAGGAGAAAAAAAACAATTTACACCTGGTAGTAATAACAGAGTAGTGTAACTTTTGCATTGTCATTCCCGGATTCTTCATACTGATGGTGACAAAATTCATAGCTCGTAACATAGAAGAGGTTGTGGTTGTATACTGCCCACCACCTTTTCTGGTAGTAATAACAGAATAGGGTAATTCTTCATACTGATGGTGACAAAATTCATAGCTCGTAACATAGAAGAGGTTGTGGTTGTATACTGCCCACCACCTTTTCTGGTAGTAATAACAGAATAGGGTAAATTTTGCATTGTCATTCCTGGATTCTTCATTCTTCATATTGGTGGTGATAAAATTCATAGCCCGTAACATAGAAGAGGTTGTGGTTGTTTACTGCCAGGAGGGTTATTAATCCACACTAGCTTCTTGTTTGTATCCTCCATTCTTAACGTGAAGTAAAAAGTAACTATATATAGGTTGGATTGTTCATATTGGTGGTGATAAAATTCATAGCCCGTAACATAGAAGGAGGTTGTGGTTGTTTACTGCCCACCACCTTCTCTTTCCACCTGCTCTAGGAGGGTTATTAATCCACACAAGATTCTTGTTTGTATCCTCCATTGTTAACGTGAAGTATGGAGTAATTAAATATAGGTTTGTGAAGCAGGCAGGTGGGTGGTAGCATAGTAAATGGTTAATAAAAAAAAAAAACTATTTTACAAAATTCTGGGAAAAAAGGAAAAAGAAAACGAAAACAGTGAAGCACCATATTTGAATAACAAATATAAATATGTACATGCACCAAATACAGCAACGTCAAAAACTTTTCCAAAAAAAATCTAATATTTAGACCACAATTGTAAGTGTAATGCAACAATTACATGTAAACGGTCAAATATGAAGGCAACGCGGAATTGCAAGATGATACGGAGATTGTTATCATTGTGAGATCGCATGGAATTATTGAACAATGTTTGAGGGCCATAATTAATGACTCTTCCCACTTGAAAACCCGATTTTGAATTGAGCTTGTACTATTGGACATGTTCTGTGAGGCCAATATTAATGACTCTGTATGGTTGAAAACTCTAGTTTGGGTTGAGGTCGTATTATTGGACAAGTTCTGTGAGGCCATGATTAATGGCTTCGCTACGTTGAAAACACTATTTTGAATGGCAAGAGCTAACTGGCACAGTATAGGGCATTAAATGCCCTTGTTTTTCTCTTTAACATGTACCTTTATTTTTTATTTATCTATCACTACTTCTTTGTTAAAGAGCTAACGGGCGCATGTAGTTGGGCATTTAATGCCCTATAGTATGTCCTTTAGCTCTGTTAATGAGTATATTATAGGGCATTAAATGCCAGGCTACATGAGCCTCGTTAGGTTTTCAACAGGCTAACGGGCATACTATAGAGCATTAAATGCCCGGCTACATGCTCTTAGTTAGCTCTTTAACACGCATTCGGTGATAGATAAATAAAAATACCAAGGCGTTAAAGAGCTAACAGGGACGCATGTAGCCCGGCCTTTAATACCCTATAGTATACCCGTTAGCTCTTGCTATTTTAAATTGGGTTATACTGATGTTATGTTTTATTTAGAATATTGGACTGATGAGGCACGCACTGAATTGTGATATAGAGATTTATAATAGGATGAAACTGTATGGACTTGTTTGGAAAACTTTTGTGAGGCCATGATTAACGACTGCTAAGTTGATAACCCCATTTGAAGTGAGGTTGTACCGATGTTATGTTCTATTATTGAAAAAGTGGAAGATTTGACCAATGAATCACGCATTGAAAATTTGAATGTGGCTGTAGTAACTGAATCTACACCAGAGGTTGGCAGGGAGCAGCCAATTTTAAACCTGAAGGTGATCGTAGCAGCTAATGCAATTCTGCGATTAAGCAAAAAACCTAGTAAATAAACCTAGAGTTTTGTTATCGAGGTAACTTTCAGGCCATCGCAAGGCTGGAAGTCTGGAGGTATGGAAGTTGATATCGTAGGGATAATAGGAAAGTATGGACTAAATCATTCGACAATTGTAAGGCTCATATTCGAGTGAGTCGAAGTCAAGTTATTTGTTCTACCTTTTATCAAAGGTTCCCTTTTGTTTTCTCAGATTTCGTTTACGATAACGAACGCTTCCCATCTTAAGGCTTGAAGACCGTGGATCCATGCTAGGCATAAAATTTTTATTATAATGTTTCTTTATCTATTCTCTTTAAAAATAATATATAAAATATATATAAACAATGTTACAAATTTAAATGTTTGAGATGTCCTGACATTTTTAGTTTTAAACTTAATCCTAAGTTAATCATGTTTAATTGAGTAATGTTATAAATATATTTATTTTTATTAACTAGCAATTGTCCCAAAAGGTACAAAGAGAGGCCGATAGGATTATTAAATTGGAATTGTAAAATTTAGTTACAGAATAAAATCTCATCTATGAGGAGCTTTGGAGGCCTATAGATTACAAGAGAATAGCAGAAATTCTTCAGTAAACATGTTAGTAGCGTACTAATCATCTTGGCGGTTGGAGACAAAACTAGTGTTGAAGCAAGGGCTTTCTTGTCATAATTCTGAGTACAAAATTTGACTGTCACTTTCTGCATTTTTCTATTTATATAAAATGTTTGAACTCCTGTACAAAATTTCCCACAGAAGAGAAAGAAAAGATATTACAATCAGTGGAGGCAGAGTTTGAGAAGTATGAGAATCAATGGCAAGTTTCTCCAGAGTCTGCGAGCTTCAAATTGAAAAACCTGTTTAACATTACTTCATTGAAGACAGAGTTTGAGAAGTATGAGAATCAATGGCAAGTTTCTCCAGAGTCTGCAAGCTTGATGTTGGAAAACCTATTTAACATTGCATTACTGGAGGCAGAGTTTGAGAAGTATGAGAATCAATGGCAAGTTTCTCCAGAGTCTGCGAGCTTGAAATTGAAAAACCTGTTTAACATTACTTCATTGAAGACAGAGTTTGAGAAGTATGAGAATCAATGGCAAGTTTCTCCAAAGTCTGCGAGCTCAAAACATATGCTTGGGAAGTGAGAAGTTGCCTGTTTGTCTTGTTAACACTGTAGACAATGAAAACGGGCCACCCCATTTTGAGTATACCAGTAGATGTATCAAGCACCCAAATTGTTCAGTGCAGTTGGACTTTGTTGAGGGATGTGCATGTATAGGTGGGTGTGATTCAAGTATTGGGTGCTTGTGTGCTCAGAGGAATGGCAAACAAATGCCATACAATTCAAAGGGTATTCTTGTAAAGGGTAAGCCATTAATCTATGAATGCAATGAGCAGTGTAGGTGTCCTCCAAGTTGTAGGAATGGAGTAACTCAAAGAGGGTTGAATACCCATTTAGAGGTTTTTAGAACCAGTGATAAGAGGTGGGGTGTGAGGTCATGTGATGCAATTGCAGCAGGCACTTCTATTTGTGAATATACAGGTCAGGTTGTCTCTTTTGAAGAGCAGGCAACTCCTTGTCACAGTGACAATGAATATATCGTTAATCTCAATCATGTGCAAGAAAGATGGACAGAATGGGGTAATGTTTCTGATAT
Organism: Pinus taeda; assembly: GCA_000404065.3. NCBI lineage: Eukaryota > Viridiplantae > Streptophyta > Pinopsida > Pinales > Pinaceae > Pinus > Pinus taeda. The sequence goes on from APFE031682849.1 coordinate 15,915, forward strand.
CTTGTCTGAGCACAAGCAGCAGCAACAGGCCTCCTGTCAGGCTTTTCCACAATTAAACTTTGTAATAGAATGTTTTTATGCAGTTTGTTCTATATGATCACCATGATATTGGATTCCCATAATCAGGTGTCTCCCTCAACTGCAGAGGTGTCTCCCTCTTAAAGTTGGAGCCAAAGTAAGCATGCTTGTCCTCTTTGCCTTTTATACGTAATGTCCATTCCTCTAATTTTGTTGGCAACGTAAGATTGTATAAAGTATCTTTGCTTTGTGCACTAATGAAATATACGGTACATTTGTTTTAAAAAGAAAGAAACAAAGAAATAAGCACTTACCAAAGGCATTGCCGATTTGTGGCCCACCCCTAAAACCCACCACAATAGCAAGACAGAGAATCATGAGTACATAGTTAACCTCTGGAGAGTAACTCTGACCCTCGCTCTCTTGTGAGGTATGAACAATCTTAACTCGAGGGAAACACCCAAGAGCCATTGATTGTTTTATAATTGAGAAGGTTGCAGAAATCAATGCTTGACTGGCAACTATTGCTGCTAAAGTGGCAACGATAAACATTGGCCAATACACAACATTTGGTATTGACTTGTAGAATGTATCACTTATATGTCCTGGATTCTTGATCAGGTAAGCGGCCTGGCCAACATATGTGAGAATTAAAGCTGGATAAACCATCAGAGAAAAGGCAATCTGCAGTAAGAAGCAAAAAGTTCATATGATTCTAGTCCAAGAAACACCTACAAAGCTTAGAAGCAGAAATTTCTTATGGTTCTAGTCAATGATACACCCATAGAACTCAGATGGAACAATTTTTTGATTGTGGAAATCATTTGAACCTAAATAGATCTCTTATTGAAGTGGCTCAAGTCAGCAAACATGACCTCTGCACCTGATTTAAACAGATAAAAGGCCAGCTAAGGCAACGTCTCTCTTACTAACAAGTGATTAAAGGATATATACTGTGAAATATGAAATTAGTGTTTAACAACATAAGAAAAGATATTGCTTTGACTTGAAAAGGGTAAACATATTCAAAGTTTTAAGGCACGCATTATAGAATATCTTGAATTGAGCACAAACCTGTTACACATAAGAAAACAGCTCCCAGCCTCACCCATCCTTGCTTATGATTTTCAGCAAAGAAATAGAAATGTAGTGAGGTGACAATGCCTTGAATACACCTGGATAATGTGCTCCAATATTATAGGCCCCAATAATGGCTGTTGAAGAGAACCACATAACCATTATAGGGGAGAACAGGAAGCTCACTTTGGATGTACCGAACTTTTGAAGAAAGAAGAGAAATACAAGAATTACAACTGATACCAATACAACAACATCTGCGTACAAAAGAGTCAAGAATTTTAGGGATTATAATGTCTAGCAGGGTTTTCAGGGAATCCATAATCAGCAGTACGCAACAAATCATATTTCAGACATACGAATACTTTGTTGTTATTTAATATGTTTGAACAACTCTCTCATTAGCAAGATCCTTTGCAAAAGGTGATCCTAGGAAACCATCACAAGACAAGGCATCCTGAAATTTGACCGCTTTATGAGCATTATGTTTGGTTTCCCCTTTCAAATGATCATACCGCTCTGCCAACGAACGGTGTGCTCTGTAAAACTGTTCAATCAAATTAATAAGCTCCGGCCTCTTAGTGTAGTACATATCTGCTCGCTTCGCAAATGAATCTGCTTCTTCTTGTATGAGAGTCAACATAGCTTTAGCCTTATTATCTAGATCTGCCAGATCAATGCAATATATATGAACAATAGCAATATAACTGAATTCAAAAGTTTTGAAATCTAGAGGATAGTTTTCTACCCCGGCAGTGAATCAATAAATCAATGATCAGAAATTCCCATGTTGTGAATTAAAAAGGAAATCAATAATTACCAGAACTTCCCCTCTATCAGGATCTCTCCTGTTAAAACGGAAATCAGAATAGAATAGAAACGAAATGCCTTTTAACAAACCTGCTAGAGTAGTTTGAAGCCATACAGATTTCTTGGGTTTGTTGTGGCTATTCAACCACCAAGAATAAGACGGTTGTGGCTCTACCTCCATCTTTAACGAGGGAAAACTTTAATCACCTTATACTTGATCTTCAAAACTGGTCAAGAAAGAGAGGAATGGAAAATTTTCACCTTAAAATGGATCT
>APFE031682861.1:0-13509 GCA_000404065.3 Pinus taeda
AAATGTTGTGACAAAGTTCATCTTATTATCATGCTCCATTTTTCAAAAAAACTCAAACTTTCACGAGGATATGTGTTTGCCAAATTGTAAAACAACATTTAGAGTACAAGAAATGAGAAATGATTAGAAAGTCAAATATCCATCTTAACCTTTGATTATGATCGACTTATCATATATTTTTAAAATCACACTTTTTTTATTGAGTTTACATTATAATTTTATAAAGGAATAATAACATTTGGTTGTATATAGTTCATTTAAATTTGTGGGTGGATGTAAGATAAACAAGATCAATAGTTGTGATGCAACATAGTCCTTGCCTCTATTGCTAATTAATTTCGCAGACACTTCTTCGGAAAAACCATCTCTAAACAGGCTCCTCTGCACAACCACCACTGCAGAAATTCCTCTGCATAGTTATCTTTGTTCTCAATAATACTTTTTGGTTAGTCATTGACATTCAAAGCAGTTATTAATTGATGTGGGTCTCATATATCACGGGGAGGAATAATGTTACAATAATGACAACATACCATTTTGAAATATGTGTGGAGGGATGGTGTGTTTAGAAAGGAACTTAAACCTCCACACTCACACATCTTCACTCTTTGATTAGGCACGACCGGTAAAAATAACATAGTTGTATATGCGGGACCAATGTCAAATAAGCATTTACATGTTCGTAGAAGTTTTGATACATCTCTGACATGCAAAAAACATGCAAGCTTTGTCTATGGTTATGTCTATGAAAATAGACATAACCGCAGAAGTGCAGAGAAAGTCTAGTGTGCAGAGGAAGTCCATTATGCCGAGGAATATTTCAAGTTTCCATTGTGCAGATCTTTGCACTCCGCACTAAAGAGTTTTATTGCCGATATTTTAGTATTAAACAATCCATATTTTCTATTTGTAATAACACCAAGGAAAATGGTGGACATATAGGATATTATTTGTAATTTTTAATTATAAATAATGCATATCACTAGTAAATTGAGAAGTGCAGAGGAATTCCATTGTGCAAAGGAAGCTTTCAAGCTTTTAATGTGCATATCTATACACTGCACACTAAAGGATTTTATTTCTAATATTTTAGTTTTAAATAATCCATGCTTGTTGTTTGCAATAATACCGAGGGAAGCAGTGGAACCATGTGATATTATTCGTTATTTTTAATTATAAATAATGCATATTTTCGTACTCCAAATATCGTTAGTCATTTGAGCAAAGATTGTGCTGAGTGTGGAGATAGTTATGTGCGGAGGAAGTCCATTGTGTGGAGAAATATTTTAAGCTTTCATTGTGCCGATCTTCGCACTTTGCACTAAATGCTTTTAATGTTAACATTTTGGTACTAAATAATCCATACTTGATGTTCACAATAAGACCGAGGCAAGCAGTGGACCCATACGATATTATTAGTAATATTTTAATTATAAATAATGCATATATCTATATTATGAATGCCACTAGTCAATTGACTAAAGGTCGTGTAGAGTGCGCACAATGTTCTATACAGTGAATTCGCACAAAAATCCGCGCATAAACATTGTAAGCCTTGTTTATGGTTTCTTTTATGAAATTAGGCATATGTATGTGAGTCCAAAGGAAGCTGATTTTGCTTTCAATTTTTCTCACATAATAGTTGTACGAATGCGTAAGTCCTTTACAGAGTGGGGAGAGCATTTTTTTGCTTAATTTTTAAGTTGTTTTCCATTCAGTACTTTTGCAGTTGTAGTTGTGCGAAAGAACTGTTGCACAAAAATAATTAATTAATTATTGTAATCATTTACTAATAGTTGTGCAAAAGTGTAGTCTCGTAGAGCTTTGAATATGTGTGGAATGAACAACGTGACTATATATGCGAGAGAACGGGGGTTGGAATATGGGGTTAAGGAAGAAGTTTTCATAGTGTGTAATGGAGAATGTGCACAGTGTTGGAAAATGTAACTAGTTTCGGTCTTCATAGTTGTGAATGTACTCAAATCATTATGTATACTTTATGTTACAAGAAAAAGAAGAAAGGAAAATATTATTTTTGATCATGGGTTTCATGCTCTAGTTTGATGGTCATTTAGGTAAAGCATGTTCTTCATGCTTCTAGGGTTTGTCATATTAAAAAAATATTTTTCTTGAGTCAAGAGAGTCATCATATTTGTATAAGACCCTATTGGGGAAGTTGTAACATGTAAAAGTTAATGATTTTGAGTCTAGAAAGTCATATTGTCCTTTAAGTACAAGTCAGCCCTAGTCAAGAACAAGTAGATTCGACATCTTGGAAAGGCTATATGTAGAAGGAACTTTGACCTTATTTGGCACACTCACTCAATAAGTTTGATATGCAATAGAAGGAGGACGAAGTAAGAGCAAATAGACAAGGAAAGAAGGGGAAAAAGCAAAGCAAAGGAAGAAAACCTTGTCTGGGCTAAATCTCTCTCATAGGTGTGAATTAGGGTTTTTAATCTATTGCAGGGAGGCCAAAAATTGTAGATTGAAATTATGAAGTGACTACAAGTCTGAAATTTCTAAACTAGAGGGCCGAAATTTGTGATTGAAGTACGATTAAAGAGGGTTGACTCTTGTTGACTAGAAGTTTATTTCGTCATCTTGAAAGGGCTTTGTTGAAGGGCTTACTTGGTACTTGGAGGAGGACTTGGTATAGGGTTTGGGTCTTGGTTATTCTCATTTGAAGCAAATTCTATAAGAAGAGAAGATATTCTTTTGGTTTTCCTTGACAACAAATACATGTTCTTGATGGTCACTTTGTTCAACTGTCTATAGTCAATGCATAATATGAGAGTACCATCTTTCTTCTTCACAGACAACACTGATGCACCCCAAGGTGATACACTTGGTCTAATGTATCCCTTGTCCAACATCTCCTTCAACTCAACTTAAAATCTACCAACTTAGATGTGCTCATCCTGTAAGGTGCTTTTTATGTTATTGTTTCCCCTGTCACTAATGCAATAGAAAATTATACTTCCATGTGAGGTGGAAACTCTAAAATCTCTTTGAGAACACATCCTGAAATTGTTGTAGAACTTGGTAACTGTTCAAAATTTCTACATCCTCAACTTCCTTACCTTTCTCCCTAGAAATGTGCACTGTGAATAAAACACACCCTTTCTTGTGACTAAGTTTTTCCTGCATAGCTATCACAATCCTAACTGATGTGGCTTTCTTCTTTCCCTACAAGACTCTTGGTTCTCCGTTTCCATCCACACACTAAATGCCCTTGTCATAACAATTTACCTTGGTTCTACGAAGGTACAACCAATCCATTCCCAATAAGATATTGTATGATCCCAATGGTAATACATTTAAATGTTTTATGGCAGGCATACCCTTCAAATCAAACGTACAAGCTCTTACCCAATGATGAACTCGCTTATTTGTACCTGTAACCAACTGCACTAATCAAGATTTTGCATGCAATTCCTTACTCAAACCACACTTATCCACCAATTCAGGACTAACATAGCTATAATTAGATCCAATGTCAATCAAAATATAAATAACTTGAACACAAGGATTACCATCCATCTCAATGATAGATTCCTGATGGTATGCATGTTTGTTATCAAATGTTGCGTAAATATAAGGAATGCTCTGACCAACATCCCCAACAGTCTGTGCCTCCTATGCACTATATATCTGAGGCCTACCAACCTGATTTTGTAGACAATATCTCTTAGGGTGCTCCTTACCACATGTCTAAAACTCTAACTGACCAATACCCTGACCTCTATGTTGCTGATATGACCCATGTCCCCTTCTAGTTTTATTGATCCTCTTTGTGGTGCCACATTTTATTTCTCATCTACACTCTAAGGCCTTGTTCATTTCGGTTTCCATTTATCTTTACCTCTATCTTTTCCTTTCCATTCATTCTTATGCTTTAATTGTTCACAACAATGTTTCAATTTCATAATAACTTCCTCAAGTGACTGAGGTTCATGATACTCAATTCGATCTTTAAACGCTAATGAAAATCCATTGACAAATCACTAAATTTTATCCTTACCATATTTAATATATGGAAATACCTCAATATCTCTAGAAACATGGTCGTATACTCTTCATCTCTCATTGATCTTGTCTTTAGCTCATAGAATTATTTGGCCTTACTATCGTAGTACGTTTCTGAAAAGTATTTATTCCTGAAAAACCTCTTGAACTCATGCCAACTCAAGTCCTTCATCCTGATGTCTTTGAACTGCTTCACATATTCCCACCAGATGTATGCTTTTCATTTGAAGCTAAAGATAACAATTCCAGCCTTCATGTTTTTTTGTGTACTCATACAACTCAAAAAACTTGTTCATCCCTAGTATCCAAGCCTATGCATCTTCTAGATTCTTCACATATCCATAAAAAGTAGGTAGCTTTGATTTCTTAAAATCATCTGGCAAATATCCCATATCACTCCTCCTGTAAGGATGATAACGATGACATTCATGATGCATGTCAAAACCAAAACTAGTATAATACATGTATCCATCACCTCTCCTATCCAGAGTATCCAAAAATCTACCATCTTTAACCATGTCATCTATATCCAACCTATAACCACCATGAAACCTACTACCATATGCCCCATTAGTTTTGTCCTCTTGTCCATGGCTGATCTGAAGTGGCCCTTGTCATTGCAATTCTAAAAAACTTTGAAGAAGTATTACATTAACCTCTACTCATTTCTCTTGTGCTTGCATAATTTTGTCATTGTCTGCCTTATTACTCCTTATTTATTCCTTCAAGCTTCTTAATGTGTCTGCCAAGTCATAAGAGTGCCCAACACCATGTTTCTCATCTGATTCATAGGGAGAGTCTTTGTAGTCTACCATCTTGCTAGTCATTTTGATCTTTCTCCTACAAGGCATACTATGTTAGCTAAACCAAATCACAATAAACCAACATCTCTTAACATAATTCGAGGAGGATATATTATCTACAAGAACAACCAATCAACATAGTACATGCATAACATAGTCATAACAACATATAAATATATAACATATAAGCATATAACCATCTAACTATCAGTCTAGCTAGAGTCCAGTCATCAATGCATGACCATATACCAGTTACACATACCATGACCTCATGCATGATAACAACAACCATACCAATGTACATTGATAATACACAAGGATAAAAAACATGTAACCAATCATATACTCATGATGACACACTTCATAACAACAACATTCTCTTTCACATGGCGACATCACTACAAACATGACTGACACCATGCATATGAAACAAGCACATATACCACAAGGATGATTAACATATGTGCATACAACATGTTTGCATGACCAACACACCACCCATCCAGTCCAAGGGGTGAACCATTGATCCAGGAGGCTCCAGAAAGACACATAGGACAAAGATGGCACAAAAATCAAAGTGTTTTGATTATGCTCAAACCATAACCAAATCCAAGACTTCGCCGTCTTGATTATGGTGGTGCAAATGACTCATCAAACCGAGCTTGTGTGCAAAAGATAAAGCTCTTCAAAGTTTGACATGACAAGAAAGTGGGGCCCACAGCATGCCACATGGCATCCCAGTAAGCAGGCGGGACCCACATGGCAACTCATTAGCAATTGACACTTGGCATTCTTTCATTTGTCTCCTAAAACAGGCATAAGGGACAAAAATCATTTTTATATGGTTATTAAATAACCATGAAACAAGATTCATTTTTATATAGTTATTAATAACTATATAAAAATAAGAAAATACATGGTTTTCGAGATCGGCGGCAACAACCGTTGTTGAATCCTTTTAAACAGCCTTATCGCAAGTTGCATTAAGGGATCGACTGCAATAACCCCCGCCGAACCCTCCACCACAGTCGCCTCATGTTATATGTTTAAAACAATGTATTAAGGGGTGGGCACAGGCCATCGACAGTGGACCTGGCCCACACCCCAATGGTCGAACCATAATATATATCACCGATATATATATATATCGGTGCAACCTCCATGTATCGCGTCAACTCCCTGTTGATCGCTGATAAAAATGCCACACCGACCACCGACGAATGTGATTTTTGATGTGATATTGGAAAAACCCAGATCAGGTGCCAATATATGCGCCAATGCCCCTTGCAACTACTGACTGCTGATTGCGATTTATCCACTGATGGATATGTGCAGATAAATATATTAACGCCGATAATAGTTTTTGGTGCGGGGTTTAAGGGGCAGGTGGCCCAATGCAGACTCGACCCCCATTTATGCATTATTGTGGTTAAAAGGGTTTATATATGGAAGAGGTGGTATTTGATCCCCCGACCTCTCTGTAACCATGTGCCTCCTTTACCACTACGCCAACCGCTTTACCTTGGAAAATCCGTCGATGAGTTTTATCTAAACTCAGAATTTTTCCTCTACATGTAGTTCGAGGAAGAGAGAGACTTTAAGCACTAATTTCAAGGTAGAATTCAGGCACAAATTTCAAGGCAGTAGATTAATTAATATTTTAATGCAGGAACCATGAATTTTACAAGAGGGCAAAATTTTTACTTTGTCATAATTTGACAAGTTTTATATGATTTTTACACCTCTCATCACCACGAACACAATGGTTCTATTCGTTTCTTCATCAGAGGTCTAAATTTTCCAATCAGTTCCATAATTCATGTGGAACCATGATTTCAACGAAAATAGGGAGCAGAACCATGAGCCATGAAATTTTCCCAAGGAGGTAAAATTTTGACATTTCAAAATATAGTCAAGTTTATACTTGTTATTCATGGTTTCCCATAGGGATCGCAATGAAGAGATCATATTCACCATCTGAGTTGCAGATTTACAGTCCATCCACGGAACAAAATCTTTAAGGAATCCTGGGAGAATCTAGGAGATTCCTTGAGCCCATAATTCTCAACTTCTCAGAATTTGGATATTGGATAGTTGATTCGGCACTACTCTATGCCACAAAGCTGATGGTGGCTTCAGATTTCTTATTCTCTCATTTCTTCTTCTTGTCACTTTTTGAAGTGCTAGTGCAGATGTCCACATTCATGTGCGAGCAATAATCTCCATGAGATCGATGCCTTGAGAGCAATGATCTGAGCAGCTTCAGCAATGAGACATCCACTTCTTAAGATGGCCCTTGGTTGTGAGGTATATGATGTGTTCATGTCAGATCCATGATTGATGTTGATGCAAGATCTTGTTTATTACATGTTGTCATGATTCCTTACTTGATTTGATGCAGAATCTTTTTATGTGATGTACTTTTTGTCATAACTTATCATGTTATGCTTTGATATCCCTTGTGGTATGTTGCTGAGATATTCTTGTTGTCATCATGCATGTGTTTTTCTTTGACATCCCTTTTGCGCCATGTTGGTGGGATGTGTACCATCCTTGTTTTTGTGTCATACTGATAGGAGTCTTTTAATTGAGATTTCTAGTTTTAGAACATCTCTTAGAGCCACTCCTGCATGAGGGCATTGATCCTTGTATGATTGAGATATCATCTCTATGTACATCACCTTATTGAGAACACTTAATGAAGTGGCCTACACCATCTTGACACCGGGACCCGGAGACATAATCCCTCCTGGACGAACTCCGTTATCAACGGCTTTTGTTTTCATGTGCTGATGATTGTTATGTTCCTCTTCTTTACAGTCTACAACTGTATTTGTTAATGTTCTTTAAAATCAATTTTAACACATCGTGAAAGTAAAAGGTCTTGGAAAGGTCCTTCTTCACACCCGGACCTGGATCAAGTGGTATCGAAGCAGTCTTTGCATTGGTGTGAATTGCAGTGTGAACAATGACAGATGATGAAAGAGAAATGTATGAAACCATGATCGATATTTTTGAAAGAGTGGAAATCATGCATGAAACTCTCCAGAAAGAGACAGAGGAAAAGGAGTGCTACAGCTTCAGTTGAAAGCCACAGAAGAGGCCATGGAAGAACTGAAGCAAAACAAAGATAATTTTGAAACAAAGGATGATGAATTGAAGATGTGCTTACATGAAGAGAAAGAGGGAAAACAAAGTTTGCTATTATAGCTGCAAGAAAAGGACAAGGCCTTGGAAAAGTTGCAGCGACACCCATGTGAGGTAAAACATAGTTCTCCATCTTCATGTATGTTTCCTAATGATGATTTCGCTGTGTTTGAAAATCATACCACACGAATTGGCTCCAAACTATTGAAGAGAATGGGGCATGAAGGAAAATTCTTGGGTGTTAATGGCCAAGGCATTGTCAACCCCATCAAAGCAAAGGAATTACCCCATCAGGTAGGACTTGGGTATGTTAGCAAAGAAGTTGGGGAATGCGAGGAGACAGTTAGCGAACCACCAATGATGGATGATGAGCAACCCTCATCAATTATTTCCAAATAGAAAGAGAAGGTAAAAGATGTTGATTTCCTTTTGGTTTCATCTTCTCATAGTATGATGTCTGTTGGATACTTGGAGATCCCAATTACAGGGACAAACATGAGGCTCCTTACAAGACAAGGCACGAGGAGAAAGATCTTGATGCTAACAACCAAGGCATAACTCAACCTTTGGAGGTTGTGCATGAGCATTGATTTACAGGATCGAGATACGCTAAAGGAGAGTGCTCAAAGGTGTCAAATTCGTCTGAGACATCGTTTAGGAAAGAGAATGATGGGAAAGCATCCCCATCATCCCATGGCAGTTTCCATTGGAGTGAGAGAGCGGAGGCAGGCTCTCATCGCCACACTGACATTAGCGACAACAAAGGAAGGTATAATCAATTTCGATCTTTGAATGTTAATTTTTATTATGATCATGTTGTTAATAATTAACTAAGATCACGACATTAGAAAACATGCACCTTTTGTGGTTTACCTAACCATACCTTTTCCAAGTGTTGGAAAAGAATGGCAGCACTCATGAGGTGTGAAAGACCCTCTCAACTACATGAAAAGAAACATGTTAAGCAGGTATGGAGGAAGAAAGTCTACTACAGTCATTGTGATAGAAATGGCCATCACAAAGCCACTTAATCAATGAAAAATTATTTTTTTACATGACGTCATTTCATGGTCATTCTTTTGTAAATCATTTGTTGCATTTTTAAAGTGTAAAAGTGATGAGGTGTGTCTCCATCACTTGGCCTGCAACAATGATGTCTGGTCATGTTTTGAGTCATATTTTTAGTTGCATGTTAAAACTCTGAAAGTGATATTATGTTTCCATCACTTGTCAAAACAAAAGTGTCTGGCCTTATGTATGTAATCATGTGTTGCAGTGAGGATGTGTTTTCCATCACTTTTTGAAGCAACCATGATGAGTTGGCCTTGTTGTCATAATTGGGGTATTACGTCCATCTTGTTGTAAACTTGACCACTGAGGATGTGTTATAAACTCGTGGCAAGTATAGGATGTTTGGGTCTTTAGTTTGGTCAAGTCATTCAAAGCATGTCATTTGCAAGCAATGTACTACAGGTGGCAGAAGTAGCAGGTGTCAGTTCGTCACTTAAAGCTCTGAGGAACAAAGGTGAAGGAGATGGAAGCGAGACCTTTTCAGGATGCTTGTGATGCAGATAGAGTATAGATAGAGATGCAGATTATTTTTCATGCTTTTGGAGGACCAAAATCTCCTCAGTGGGGAGGATTGATCCAGGAGGCTCCAAAAAGACACAGGACAAAGATGACTCAAAAGTAAAAGTGCTTGGATTGTGCTCAAACTTGGACCAGATCGAAGACCTCGTCGTCCTGATCGTGGTGGTGCAAACAGCTCGTCAAATTGAGCTCCTATGCGAAAGGTAGAGCTCTTCAAAGTTTGACATGACAGGAGAGAGTGGGGCCCACAGCATGCCACATGGCATCCCAGTAAGTAGGCAGGACCCACATGGCATCCCATCAGCAATTGACACTTGGCATTCTTCCATTTGTCTCCTAAAACAGGCATAAGGGACAAAAATCATTTTTATATGGTTATTAAATAACGATGAAACAAGGTTCGTTTTTATATAGTTATTAATAACTATATATACATGGTTTCAGGATCGGCGGAAACAACCCTCACCGAACCCTTTTAAATAACCTTATCGTAAGTCGCATTAAGGGATCGACGACAATAACCCCCGCCGAACTCTTCACCACAGTTGCTGCATGTTATATGTTTAAAACAATGTATTAAGGGGTGGGCGTGGGCCATCGGCAGTGAACCCAGCGCACACCCCAACGATCCAACATAATATATATATAATATATATATATATATAATATATATATATATATATATATATATATATATATATATATATATAATATATATATATATATAACCTCCATGTATCACGCCAACTGCCCTACCAATCACCGATAGCAATGTCACGATGACCGCCGATGAATGCGATCGTCGATATGATATCGGTGAAACCCTACATCATGCACTAGCACCCCTTGCAACTACCGACTGCCAATTGTGATTTATCCACTAATGGATATATGCCGATAAATATATTAATGTCGATAATGGTGTTTGGTGTAGGGTTTAAGCGGCGGTCCACCCAATGCAGACCCGACCCCTGTTTATGCATCATTGTGGTTAAAAGGGTTTATATATTGAAGAGGTAGGATTTGATCGCTTGGCCACTCCGTAACCATGTGCCTCCTTTAACACTACGTCAACCGCTTTACCTTGGAAAATTCGTCGATGAGTTTTATTTAAACTCAGGATTTTTCCTCTGCATGAAGTTCGAGGAGGAGAAAGGCTGCAGGCACAAATTTCAAGGCAGCAGATTAATTAATATTTTAATGGAGGAACCATGAATTTTACAGGAGGGCAAATTTTTCACTTTGTCAGAATTTGATAAGTTTTATATGGTTTTTACACCTCTCATTGCCACGAACACAATGATGTTGTTCGTTTCTTCATCAAAGGTCTGTATTTTCCAGTTAGTTCCAGAATGCACGTGGAACCATGATTTCAACAAAAATAGGGAGCGGAACCATGAGCTATGAAATTTTCCCAATGAGGTAAAATTTTGACATTTTAGAATATAGTCAAGTTTTTACTTGTTTTTCATAGTTTTCCACAGTGATCACAATGGTGAGATTAGATTCACCATCTGAGTTGCAGATTTACAGTCGATCCATGGAACAAAATCTTTGAGGAATCCCAAGGGAATCTAGGAGATTCCTTGAGCCCAAAAATTTCAACTTCTCAGAATTTGGATTTTAGATAGTCGATTTAGCACTACTTGATGCCACAAAGTTGATGGTGGCTTCAGATCTTTTATTCTCTCATTTCTTCTTCTCATCACTTTTCCGAGTTCTAGTGCAGATGTCCACATTCATGTGTGAGCAGCCATCTTCATGAGATCAATGCCATGAGTGCAATGGTCCGAGCAACTTCAACAGTGAGACATCCACTTCTTCAGATGGCCCTTGGTTGTGAGGTATATCATGTGTTCATGTAATTCTTCTTTCTGCATTATGTTGTACAGATCCATGATCAATGTTGATGCAGGATCTTGTTTATTACATGTTGTCATGATTCCTTGCTTGATTTGATGCAAAATCTTTTTATGTGATGTACTTTCTATCATAACTTATCATGTTATGCTTTGAGATCCCTTGTGGTATGTTGTTGGGATACTCTTGTTGTTGGCATGCATGTGTTTTGCTTTGACATCCCTTTTGTGCCATGTTGTTGGATGCACACCATGCTTGTTTTTGTGTCATATTGATAGGAGCCTTTTGATTGAGAGTTCTAGTTGTGGAACATCTCTTAGAGCCACTCCTGCATGAGGGAATTCTTCCTTGTATGATCGAGACATCATCTCTGTGTACATCACTTTATTGACAACACTTAATTAAGTGGCCTACACCATCTTGACACCAGGGCCTAAAGACATAGTCCCTCCTGGACGAACTCCTTATCAATGACTTTTGTTTTCATGTGTTGATGATTGTTATGTTCCTCTTATTTACATCCTACAACTGTATTTGTTAATTTTCTTTTAAAATGCAATTTTAACACATCACGAAAGTAAAAGATCGTGGAAAGGTCCTTCTTCACACCCGGACCTGGATCAACCATGCTCTGATACTACTATGTAACACCCTCCTCCCACATCTACCAAAGTACTCGACCAACCAGGGTAAACATGTGATGAGAGGCTGCTATGATATGATTCATCCTCACAGGTGACCTTAAGGAAGTGGAACTATTGGAAACACATGAAACATACCTTCCACATCAGCAACAACACTCTTAGGAGTCATCCCAACCATTGAGGTATCATGCCCTTGGGTCCCACTAAGGTTTTAGACCACTTGACCACCGAACGCTCCCATGGTATGGACTTAACAACATCCAGAAGGCTTTGGATGCTCTCATGCCAAGGCATGCCAGCGTCCAGGGACTAATTTTCCCAGTGATGTGCCATCGTCCCTTGGATTTGAGCCACTTTTTCAGACCTAGTTCCCAGGTCATTGCCCATAATTAAATTACACTTTTAGAACAAAAATATAACAAGGAAACAATGATGCAAAAGTAAATACTTGAACGAGACCATAACTGGACCCCTACTAGCCATGACATGAATTTTGTCAAACATATCACAAATATGTAATTTACAGATGTAAATAACATATTTATGCATAACGGTCCCATAATTATCTGAGAATATCTATGAAGCATTGTTCTCTTATATCATTTGTTGCATTATCATCTATTAGGTCATAGATATGTTGTTCATTCATTTACAAGTAAAAACATGATGAGAGCCATACATATCCATTGTCATAAAACATATACAGAACCAACATAATACCAACAAAAATACAAAGGAAATCATATCCATATGATCCACATATAAACTAGTATAATACTCATGGAAATACAAGTAGAAATAACCTCATATTGATAATGCAAAATCCAAACCTAAGATGGGACTACCACGTTCCACTTGACCATAGAATGGCTGAGTCAAATTTCTCTTTATTCATTCACTCCCGTGCCATATTCCAAGCATGAATGTGGGACTCAAACAAAAAAATCCAACCAAGGAATCGTGAGGCTAAAGCACCTCACCCTCTTTAATAGAAACCAAGCTTTACCGTAATCCATCTTGTTAAACAGGTAAATCCCCTCTGCGGACAGAGGCGATCCCACTAGCCCAAAATGGGTCTAGCAACAATCAATTCACGCTGCTATGCAAGTTCCTAGTTGTATACTAAAAGGTGGATTACGAAGACCAACCTGGAACCCAACGCAAATGTCGAAGTAGAGTTGACCCTCCGACTCCCTTGCTTCAGCAGGTCACAATCCTAGCGATCCTCGCGAACAGACACCTGCACATGCAAAGACCGAGACAACTACATGCATAAAATCCACCAAAGTACAACTATATTTCAATCAGAAAGGAAATAAATCAAACATCATAATAGGCAATGAGATTGGAACCATAATAGCAGTCGTTTATTAATGAATAATAGGCAGAGAAAGATACAACCAAGGTTCTGACGTTGAACCTATTCTCTGGCTGGG
>APFE031682862.1:0-10767 GCA_000404065.3 Pinus taeda
GAAAAGCCAAGCCCTAGCTCCGGGATCAAAACTTTCCCTGCCATCCCCAAGGCCAGTACCTCATAGGGTCAAAACAACATCTTCGAGTGAAAATAATTTTTTTGATCCTTCCCCACCTTGTCTAGGGTAAGAATATCATTGATTGCGACATTCTTTTCTCATACCCTAGACTGGGTCTACTTGGCCCCGTGTGGTCTCGCTCCTTTGAAAGAACTTTATTCAAGAACCATTTGGGTTACCAATTCTAACAAACATTTTAGGGATTGTGGAACTCTTTCACAAGTCTTCTCCCATAAACCTGACCCTCAAATCCTCTCTTCCTTTCCCTATAATACATAGTACCTTGCTTAGAAAGCAAGCAAGCTCCATCCTTCAAACTCTTTTGGGAAAGGGTTTATTTGAGTCACTCATGTCCATTAACTTATCCTTTATTGGTGACTCCATACATATCGGGTCTCCTCCCATCGATGAAAGTCTGTAAATAGAAGGGAGGCTTAGCTGCGCTGACAATGGGGTAAGTCTCCATTTGTTGCCCTTGGCCTAACATTTTCCCTTTAAGGATACCTCTTAGGTCCCCTACTAGTTTGAGTGGTAACAATAGGCATGGACGGATTCATTGACCTTATGCATGGCCTCATTCAAGAAACCCATTGTGGGCTTCTCTCCTTCAACCAAATGAAGAACCTTTACCAAAGGTTCACTAATGGCATGTGCCTTGTCCACTTCTGCCCAAGAATTAGCTTGGTATGACATTAGCCTAGATATGGTCTACCCCTATAGTTTAGCACTAAATGAAAGTCATGCTACTCATTTGAAAGGAACATTCTCGTCACTTTCCACATATATGATTGTAGTACACAACAACTCTCCGTTGTTTGTGAATTGTCTTGTCAAGCTAAGCATAGATGCATAATTATGTATAAAGTTTGTGATTCTGCTAGCTGATTCAATGATAACCTTGTTATTTCCCATATCCTCTAAAATAAAACCAATGCAATGGGAAACACAAGGAGTCCAAAACAAAGTTGGATACCTCAACATAATAAACCTACCAACAACCACATAGTGAAGAACATTATTCATTATTAATTGGGGAACATTTTTCAAACCGGTTAGTGTCAGTATCTGCATACTTCCATCAGAGATCAAATTTGCTCTTTGCATTTTCATTTTAGGGGTCCCATACTGAAATTTTTGCATCATTTCATTAGGTCATGTCAAACTGATCCACTGATGGTTGTCTTCTCTTCAGAAAATCTAATTTCTCCCTTAGAGTATACTTGCTGACCCTTCTTCAGGTTGTCTTCAGTTATGGTTTCATGGTCAATTTGCAATCATGCTTTCATTAGGTCATAGGGCATGTTTCATTAGGTCTTAGGGTTTTATTTCCAAGGTCAAGAGCATGATTTAAAATTGTAAATAAAGGGTAGCAAGGGTATGAGGATGATAAATAAGTCAAGCATGATGGCTAGTAAGTCATAGTCACTATATAATTATCTTATTAAATAATGTAATTTTCACCTCAAAAAACATGTTTTTGAGGTGAAAACAGAGTATTTTGAGTTAATTTGTATTTCTTATGTAATTTTAAGTCACCTTATGTAATAAATGATCTTAGCTGCACAATGCATCTCTCCTTGCTACAAGACAAAGAAACACTGCAAAAATCAGTTCAAGTTGAGCATCATCCACCTGAAAAGAAACAAAGAAGGAAAGGCATTAAAACAGAGATTTGAAAAAGGTCGAGGAACATTAGAAAGTGGGTTTTTCTAGTGAAAAATCAAAATCTACTCCTATATAAGGTGTCACATTTCATTTTCAAGTTCATCATTCTCATTTGGAAAATGAGTCAAAAAGTGAGGAAAAGAGGAGAGGTTGAGTGAGATTTGGGCCAAGGAGAAGTGGTGCTGCGCTTTTGGAGGTTGGCGCTGCGCGTTTGGAGCAGTGGTGAAGTGTCGTTGCACTTCTGGAGGTTGGCGCTGCGCGTTTTGAGCAGTGGTGAAGTGTCGTTGCGCTTTTGCAGTTTGGTGCTGCGCGTTTCAGGCAGTGGAGGTGGCGCTGCACGTTCAGGGGGGTGGTGTTGCGTCTCTGAGCTGGGCGCTGCGCTTAGGGAGGTTTCAGCAGTGCAACATTACACTGCACTGCGCATTGAGAAGTGGCAAGTGGTGTTGCGCGTCTGTAGTTGGCACTGCGCATTGAGAAGTGGCGTTGCGCGTCTGTAGTTGGCATTGCGCGTTGAGCAACAAAGATTAGAAAACTTCCAAACTTCATAAAAACTTCCAAAGAACCCTCTCATCTCTCAAACAAGTAAGTGCACTCCCTCTACCTCATCATTGAAGTTGCAATTGAAGTGTTTGAAGGAATTTACCATGACAAATGTGAAACCCTAGTTTCTCCCTCAATGACATTCTAGAAACCCTAATCCCCTCTTTTTTTCCCACCACCTATCACTAAAACCCTAAACCCCTTTCGTACATCACTCCATAACATTCTATACCCCCTCGTCCTTCATTCCACAAATTATATTTCAAAAAAGGGCCCAAACTCCTCTCCCTCACTTTCATAATTCATACCCTTCCCTTCATTTTCTAGCCTACCAAAATACCTCACAAGGTCATCTCCCATTCCCTCACTCCTAAATCACTCTTACTCATTCCCTTCATCCATTTTCTTGGAGTGTACAACCTCAAACATTGCAAACATGGACAGAGAAGACAGAGACTATGAGGAGGAAAACACAGGCAGTGACAGTTCGATAGATAGACCTCGGCATCAAAGAAAACCACACAAGGGATGCAGGATTATTAGGGAAGAACCATTAAACCTCAAAGAATTGCAGGCCTCTCAGTTAGCTATCACTTGTTTCAGACATCTAGGGTGCTATGAGTTCTATGAGCAAGTAGAGAGAGTTCAACACCATTTTGAGCTCACCAGGCTTTTTGTAGCCCATCTTCAGGACAACAAGGTGACTCTTGTTTGGGTGACATTTACAGTTTCACCTTCCATTATTGCGGATGCAACTAGGATTCCAAATGTAGGGGAGAAGTGGTACAAGGCACAAGACCTGGATTAACACTATTATGAACCTTACATCAAACCCAGGTACAAAAATGAGGTGAAAAGGCTTTTTTCTTTCAGATTCCTTGAAGACAAGTATGCCCCCATGATGAAAATAATCATGAAATATTTCACTTGTGAGGGCAGATTTTCCAGACTGTACACATATCACATCCGGCTTCTCATGCATTTTACCAGGGTGAGGATGTTAAACCTCCCTTATTTCTTGTTTAGGAATATTGAGAAGATGGTCCATTTTGTGCAGAAAAATCCATACCCTCAGCAGATGAGCAGTCTCTATGATTATTCCCTGATCAAGATGATTGTGCTTCATCATCTTAGCCTCCTCAAAATCTCTTGGGAGACATTTATTGCTCATGACAACTTTAGGGGTCCTCAAATTCCTCCACCAGTGTCCCAAGAATCAGGAGGACCTTCTAGTAGTGCTCAGGTGAAGACAGATGAGAAGGCCAAAGAGACTAGAGCTATTGAGGTGCCTGCGACTTACATGACATATCAGAGGGGCACAAGGAGATTGTTTGCAGCTGAAAGGCAAGTGTTTGCTCCACAGGATGTGGCAGGGACGTTGCCTTCTTCATCAAATCATAGGAAAATGCTAGCTCCACAGGATGTGGAAGGGTCTTTGCCTTCTTCATCAACACAATAGGTACCGGTGCAGCAGCTACACAAAGGGAAAGAAAAGATGCCGGAGGAAAGTTTTGATGATGAGGAGAAAGAGAGAGACTTTGATTTGACAAAGAATGATGAGTTGGAGTAGCATTATACTCATCATGGCATGGAAATAATTGACTTAGAGGCTCAGGATGAAGAAACAATAAAGGACATCATCACACAGGAAAAGGAGGCTCAAGTCCAAGCATTGATGGACAATTTGGAGAGAGCCAAGTATGTCATCACATATTTGGAACAAGAGAACAAGCAGTTGAGTGACAAGCAGGTCCTCATGGAGCTGGAACTTCTCAAGGTAAACCGACAAGGTAACAAGGAGGCACAGGTCACTTTGACTCCTATTGAGAAGGAAATTGAGGATGATAGAGAGACTTGGCTTGAGAGAGTCAATTTTCACCTAGAGAAGCTGTTGCAGAAGGCCAATAGGGACAACCAGATGATCAGGCACATGGCGTACCATTACAGGACCTGAAACAAAATTTGCAACATGAGGGTCAAAAAGATGAAAGCTAGGCTAAGTCGGGCTCTAAAGGGAAAAAAAGAGGAGGATAGGCTTAGGTTGCTTGCTGAAGCTTCCTTGGCTCATCAAGATGCTTGATGATGGTGCTGCTCACCAATTTTGGTCTGGTTTGGAGAAGATTTTGTTTTTTGCAAATTTTGGAAATTGCACACACAAAATCTGTCTCAATGCACAGCGCCACTGGCGCTATGCTTTTCCTAGGGGCATCCAATGCACAAATGGCTTGCATTTTTGGATTCAGAGTGATGAGTACATGCACCCAATGGATTTGCTAAGTTTTTGGGGCATAACTGGTCCACCAAAAAGTCAAAAAACACCTTAAAAATGACCTTTCTGCAACTTTTTGGATACACAGAAGCGGTCTTGGGAGAATCAACGTTTTAGGGATCAAATGAGCTTCAAATGAAGGAATTTAAGGTGTTTTGGAAAGTAGGCTTGAAGACCTTTCCAATGAGTTATCATGAGATCAATTTGGATGTCGAGAAGTTCTCCAAAAGGGACCTGAAAGTGGCGCTGCCCGTTGGAAGGAAGCAGGAACAAGAGGGAGAACATTAGAAAAATTTTGGAGGAGATTTCCAGTTTCGTAAGAGTTGAGAGAGGAGGGAAAATTACTTTCCCAGGAGGCTGTGTAGGGCCTACGTAGGAGCTTCAAGAGGGTCATTCGATTCAGCTGGGAAGGAGGTAGTTTTCGGTTCGCCAGAAAGCAGGAGAAACACTTCTAGAGGCCACAACAAGCTAGATGTCTGATTCTGGAGTAGTTCCAGGGAGTGCGTGTGAGGGTATATGCAGGAACTGTGCAGAGGCCTGTGTAAGGGTATTCCGAGGGCTAGTTTTAGGGAGTAGTGTTGTTAGATTGCTTGTGGAGAGGGGTTAATTTCACTTAGATATTTGGCCAGTGTTTCTCTCAGATTGGATTCCTAGATTAAGCATCCAAATTGTACTCAGAAGTTTTGCTGCTGCATAATAATAAAACCCTCATCTGTTGCACTGGTTTTTCCACATTGGGTTTTTTCTGCAACAATTGTCCAAAAATAATGATATCATTTTTGTGTGTGTGCTCTATATTTCTCCATTTCCAACATTTTATTTTCCCACAACGTTTTTATTGTGAAGAAATTGCAGTGTGATTAATTTGTTATTTTGCTATAACAAAATAAAATGCATAAATTAATCGATTAGAAGAATTAATTCCAGTTGCTGCATTTCAAGGAAATTTTCACAGTGACTTCCCATGATTCCTTAAGCTCCTTTAATTTTTATCCGGATTTAAACAGGAACACAACAAATTATAGATATAACCATAAACACAAAGATGCAGTAGAAACAACACTTCATTTCATTAATATCAAATACTGAAATATGCTTACAAATAGAATGGAAATAAGACTAGCTCGGGCAATGGTAGCTTATCTCTAAGAAAAGATGTGGCGGCTACATGCCTTTGAACTGCGTTACAATGAGGCTCAAAGGTCTATTTATTATTGAGAAACAATGGAAACCCCTAAACATTCAAAATCCTAACCCTAGAAGATGAAGCGCCAAACTACGGGCCTCGTTTGGGTACATTGGTACATCAACTTCCCGGGGCCGTAACTTTGGCATACGATCTCTATTTGACGCGCACAATACCTCATTAGAAATATCTATCTGAGGAATACAACTTTTGAATGACCAACATTGGTCAATGACCCATGTTGGTCCCAATTTTCCCAAAAAACATCATTTAGGGCCTCAAAACAATTCCGGAAATTCAGGACCTAAAAACTGCCAAAAATAGTAAATTGTGCTACAAATAAGGAAACTGAAAAACTGAAAGAAACAATGGTGGAGGTCCAAGTGGAATAGGTGGGTGGATTAGGCGAGTTCAATTCTTCCATGAGATGAGGAAACTTTTGCTGAACTTGGTCCCTGGTGAGCCATTTGCCTTGGTGAAGGAGTTGGCTTGCTTTGACAACTCGATATAGATGGATCCTTTGCTGTCGAGTGTTCTTGATCTGCGTGTCCATGATCTGATCAGTTGTGGCTTATTGCATGCAATCTAGATTTAACTCTGTAGGTGTGAGCTGTTCCGCAATGTCTGATGTGTCCAACAATGGTGGGAAGTATGGTCGAAGGCGGTTCACATTGAACACTGGGTGCAGGCCAAGGAATGGGGGAATGTTGAGCTCAAATGCATTGTCTCCCACAACCTTCGTAATGGTGTAAGGACCATATCAGAGTGGTCTGAGTTTCCAATAGGCTCCGGTAAGGCGTTCCTTCTGCAAATGTAACCAGACTTTGTCGCTCCCTTGAAACTTGTGTGGCACCCGATGTTGATCATGTCGCTATTTGTACTTGGCATTTGATTTCTCTAGAATGTCGTGGACCTGCTGGCAGATATGTTGGATGTGCTCAATGAAGTTTTTTTCCTTATCGGCTTCGGACTGGACATGAGCCAAATCTGCCTGAGTAGCTGCAAATGGCATGGCCACATCAATGGGACATATTGAGCCCTAACTCCTTATATCCCAATCTTGTTGGGGACATGCAAAGAAAAACAGAGAAAGAGCAGACTGCTCTGATACCACTGATCCAGATTTAAACAGGAATGCAACAAATTATGGATATGACCATAAACACAAAGATGCAATAGAAACAACACTTCATTTCATTAATATCAAATACTGAAATATGTTTACCAACAGAATGGAAGTAAGACTAGCTCGGGCGATGGTAGCTTATCTCTGAGAAGAGATGTCGCGGCTACATGCCTCTGAACTATGTTACAATGAGGCTTAAAGACCTATTTATTATTGAGAAACAATGGAAAATCCTAAAAAACCAAAAACCTTACCCGAGGAGATGAAGCGCCAAACTATGGGCCCCGTTTGGGTAAATTGGTACTTCAACTTCCTGGGGTCGCAACTTTGGCATACGATCTCCGTTTGACTCACACAATACCTCGTTAGAAATATCTATTCGAAGACTACAACTTTTGAATGACCAACATTTGTCAATGACCCATGTTGGTCCCAATTTTCCCAAAAAAAATTGTTTAGGGCCTCAAAACGGCTCCGGAAGTTCAAGACCCGAAAAATTGCCAAAAATAGTGAATTGTGCTACAAATAAGGAAATTGAAAAACTGAAAGAAACAATGGTGGGGGTCCAAGTAGAATAGGCGGGTGGCCACCAATATCCACTTGGATCAAATTTGCTAGTGCAATCAAGCTTTTTCATTTGGAAGAATAAGTCTCTCAACTCATCATAGGTAGGTGCCTTGTACTTGTGGCCAACAATAGAAACATCATCAAACATAGGCTAATAGAATGCTGAAAGGAATGTCAGTGCATAGAAAACATCTACCCACATGCTTGTATACCTCTTGCTTCTGCTTTATTTTATCCCCGACCTAATAGAGTTGCGTTCTAGCTATGGTTCTCAAGTAAAGAAGGGTGAGGTCAATAAGGGCATTGTGGAAGGTGAGGTTGAGGTGAAGCTATCAATTTCCATCATCCTAAATCTTGCATCTTCTCCCACTGCAAGGTCAAGTCTCACAATATCTCTTTCATTCTTTTTTGTATCCATATCCAAAAGTTATGGCAATATGAATGATTTCTAGGGTTGATTTTGGAAAAATTCTTTCATGCTATGGAATTTCTGGAAGATAGTATTTCAATTGGCTAATTCGCATCCACCTCCACCACCCCTGGCATTGTTTTCTTCCCACACAATTTTCAATTGAAGTTTTGCTATTACTAGATTCAACAATCTCACCATATTCCCACATAAGTTCTAAAACTTTCAACATTTTTGGATAGCAACGTTTTCACCTAAGGAAATAGAAAAATGGAAATCAAGATTCAACACAAGTGAATGTTGCAAAATAAAAGGAAAAAAAAAATTAGATCTAAATATATGGTAGATATCTCATTATAAATTAGCAAGAAGAGGGAAAGCTACTGGACATTGCAAAATCTATAAAAAAAGCTCAAAGAAAAAACATGTTTAAATTGTTATACATGCAAATATTGAAACAGTTAATGGGAATCAATCCCCACTCAATAAATTGTTGGTGGTAGATGAAAACATTCTATTCCCACTCCTTATATCAATGGATACTAGTGGATACCTCCTTTGCTCTAAAAGCCTTTCAACCTATTTTGAAAATGAGTTAAAAATGTCAATTTTCTGGCTTTATAATGGACTATCCACATGCTAGGTGATTTTTCCATCAACTCATGATAATTATAAAAATATTGTGATTTTATCAATGGATTACAAAATCATGATTTTTAAGGTGATATTATCACTGGCCTAAACAAATCACAATATATATCAATGTTCATGATAATATTGTGATATTTGCAACAGTGGTATAACTATACATTGATTGGTGGGGAGTGTGGCCTTTGAATTTTCATTAGACAAATTGTTATTATTATTTTTAGTATTATTATGTTTGTTACATTCAACATCATTGTTGTGGGGCACTTGGTTGTGTTTGGATTTGGAGTATTGTTTCTTGCAAAATTTATAAATAGTTACACAACATTAGTGACTAACAATACTAACAAATCTTTCATGAATATATTTTGAACCTATTGTTGCGAAATCTAGTAGACCTTGTATAGGGAAACCCTACAAGGCATAAACTAAAACAAGAGACAACAATGCGGTAGTGGTGCACCGTCAAAACAACCAAAACACCTTGCTTTTTACGAACTTTCACTAGTGGGAGGAGTCCCATTAGGAAAGCGATCACTTATGTCATATTTTCTAAGGTTAACATATAAGATGACCTCACTAGGATCTCTTCAAGAAAGACACAATTTAGGTTCAAGGCTCCATAAGGAGACAATTCACTTTCTATGATGAGACCTTGGAGAGATGTAGAAGACCTAGGGTTTGATAAATTTGATGATTGTTGGACTTTCCAAAGGTTAAGGCTTAGAGAAAATGTTTCCAACAATGCGTACTAGCAATGTCAAGGTTCATGAAACCTTCAAGAAAGCCCTTAAGTTGAAGCAAGGGAAAACTAGGGTTTCCCTCTTAGGTAAACAACTAGGGTAAGAAAGTTTATGGATGAAATTGAAGTGGATACCACCCAAAAGGATAGATATTTTGGAAAATGATATCCCCTTGATGTTTAGGCTCTCAAACCACCAAAACTATACTTTCCTAGGGATTAACACCAAGCCCTAGTTTCCTAGCTTGGCCTTGAAAGGGCTGGATTAGGATAAAGAAAATATTGATAAAAATAAAGTATGATCACCAACCAACTAGACCAATCCTTTTTCCCATTGGAATATAGAGTCTAGGATGAGATAGATTAGCCAAAAATGTTCTTAAGGAGGTTGAAATTTGATGCCCTAGCAATGAAATTTTTAGCATTTACCTAATCAATGGAAACATGTATTTTCATGGGAGAGCTTCAAGGAGTTCATCACTAGGATGATTCATTACATATTATGTATGCGTAATGCATGCAATATTCATGTAGATAGCAATTCAATTAATCTTCAACAACTTTAGGGCACAATTTAGCATGACCTATAATCAATTATTCCATACATTAGACATAAGGAAATAAATATCCAACAATTAAGTACACTTACAAGATAACATGGAAGATTCCAATCCATTAGACCAAAGAATATCCAAGATCAGCTCCAAATATCAAAATGCATCTAAGGTCTCCTATACATCCATAAGAGAACAAGTCTGAATTCCTCTAATGAGGTCGAAAATCCAAAGGTGTGATGATGAGAAGCTCAAATGTTAAGTTCTAAATTTATATGAAGCATTCGAATGCTTAAATAGCCTACAAGCCCCCTAAAAGTCATAAAGTAATGTGTGGAAACATGTAAGATCACAAGCCGACCTTACAACTTTTGATAATAAAATTAAATCTCCATGTGCAAGCTAAAATGCTAACATCATGCTAGCGTAGGCTTATTTAGGGATGACGTTGAGGACCTCGAGTGCATTGACTTGTGATCTATTGATTTGGGGTAGCATCAGATGTGCTCTAGCCATGAAAATTGGTGGAGAGGCTAAAGCACATGAAATATCCAATACCCAAAAATGGTTTTGGCAGATTCTAAACAGTTTGGGAGATATTAAAATAATTAATATTTTTAATGGAGTCCCTAAGTCTAAACTTAGGGAAAATAAAATATTAATGTGAATTGATATAAAACTGTGTTAGAAGAGTCCAAAAGTCATGGATCAAGCCAGAGTTAATCTTAGCCATTGACTAGGGACTTAATCTTGATCGTTGAATTGTCAAGGAAAAAAGTATAAGAGGAAGCTTGAGGGTCACTTGGAGAATACATCGAGTTGATCAAGATTTCGATTTTCTCGGGCAAGGTTTGCTGAGGAAGTCGAAGGAGTGATCAGAGTTGCAGATGAGGGGTAGTGAATACAGAAGCAAAGAGGTAGAGATAGTACTAGGAGGATCAACTAGGAGCTGCGCAGAAGCCAGGAGAGAGGGACGTAGAGGCAACTAGGAGCTGCGCAGT
>APFE031682872.1:0-25683 GCA_000404065.3 Pinus taeda
TTTATTGAAGACCAAGGATCAGGACATCTCGTCGCTATAGGCGAGACTATCAGAAGTTCAGCAGAAGGCAGAGCAGGTGGAGAAGGAATTGCTAGTGCAGCAACAGAACAATAATCAGCTGACCAAGCAATTAGAAGAGCAAAAGCAGAGAATTGATGAAGGTGCAATCCAAAGGCAAAAGGAGCTATCGGCGGCACTGGAGCAGTTAAGAATATCAACTGAGGGAACAATGAAAGTAAAAGATAGGCAAATCGCTCAATTGACCACTCAAATTGAGCAAATGAAAAAGTTCCCTCAGATAGATGAATTCAAAGCAGAAGCACTCCAGTTAAATAAGGCATTGATTAATCAGGTTAAGCTACTATGTCAACAGATAACAAAAGTAGAACCATTGTGCGAGTTGGTAGCATCCATAAGCGAAAAGGTAGAAAAAGCAAGGACCGATTTGGTTCAGGCCGAAGAAACACTGACAAACGTTATAGAGTGGCAGGATTCCGATATAGGCCGGGCAGCTAATCTACCGAGAATTATGGAATCGCACAAAGAGATATTATTCACAGAATGGCAATCGCAACTAATGAAGGCAGAAAGAGAAATTTCCAGATGCAAGACAATCAGTGGAAATTTGGTTGAGTTAGTAAATAATACACTTTATTTATCTAATATAATTTCCCAATGCACTCCAGGTCAATTAACAACGACAAATATGTTGGAGCACTGATGCTATCCGGAGCTGAAGAAAAACGCAAGATTGATCGCTGGAATCAACAGTTTGACGTGGGATGCTTATTGATTCTTCTTAATCAAGCCATACAGCCAAAGAGCCACCTTGAAGTGCCTAACAGATGCTGTTGGGTATATTATACCCGACATTCAGGATGCCACCTTCGCCGCCCAATTCAGTTTGCGCCTCAACAAACCGCCAAAAGTAGAACCAATGCTTGCGATAAGCCAGCTTAGGTTTAAGGGCAAACAACCTGAGGCATGACTCACTTCGCCTACTGCTAGATCGCCCCTGAGAGATAGACCGCATTTACTGATACTAATTTAGTAGGATTTTGTTTCATAGATTTTTTTTAGCTTAGTAGTATTTATAGACCCTTTCATGCATTTAGAAAGGGTCGTAAAAGTTTTGTATATGAATTAAACCCTGAAGTTGCACTATTGTACTTCAGGGATATTCTTTTATGAAACTTGACCAATTATTCTGAATTTAATGAGGAAGTTTTTTATGCAAATGTGCACTATTGTCATTGTTTGAAAGCATTTCTGTGTTGAAGAAGGAATTTTGAATAGCGATTGATATTTCAGCTTGATCTACATCTCACATGGTACTATTATCTGTGTCTGTATTCAATTTCATTATATGAATTGTTGTTTAAATCGCTCTTGCTGTTATTGCTTATATATATATATGTGTGTGTGTGTTTTTCACAGCATTCCTTATGCATTCCACTATTGGTTGTTTATCGCATCCTTCCCTTTCAAATCATATATATGTATCGATGATATAAACAGTGAATGCCGTAATTTGTATTTATCGCTTCATTGTGACTATTCACATGAAGTAATCTTTGAATGATTGAATGTCTCTTATTTATTTTACAGAGTCATCTATATGCATGTTAGATAGATAAAGATTATTTAACGCTGCATTCTGAATGAATAAGTTGTTCCCGGGATTAGTATTAGTTTCCCTATTTTCGTCAATAGAATAAGCTAGTCGCCTATCACTTAAGCAAACTATTCATCACCCATCCATCCCTTTTATTTCATTATCGGGAAACTGATCCCGTTATCTCCAGTCGGGGCCACCATTCCAAACGGAAAAGGAGCTGTACTAAGGTCCGGACCGGGTGGTTATCCCCCAATGTTGTGGCAGCGATTTCCGAGGCCTCAACAGACTCTTCACTCTGTAATAAAGCTTCTATTGTAGTATTTCTAATGAAAGCCTTCGAACTCTAGTTTTGACAGAATTTTGTGCTTCAAGTATGTTTTTCCAATTTTTCATATCTTATTTCTACACATGATAAGAGTGTTTATAGGAAGGTCTACAAAGGCATTATCTTTAGAAAGAGATTTGTTTATTTAATTTTTTTTCATCATAACTCCTCTTTAACTGGTTTTGATTTAAGTGTTTTGATAGCCATTAAAATAGATTAACTTATTAGAATATTTGTTTGAAATAACTCCTCTTAGAATTAGCTTTAGTCTGGCCTTCTATTTCCTTCTAAATCTGTTTTGTTGGGCTATATAAATCTTCTACACGCATCCAAATCTTTCTAGTTGTTAAGTAATCAGTCTGGCTACACAATTATTAGGAATCTCCTTACATTCTTCGGCCAAATTTTTAGACAAATCAAGCCGTTCTATTAGGATGGAAGCTAACACTTTCAAAGGGAACCCTATGAGAGAGCCTTTAAATCATAAATAGGAATCATCATTGATCGTCGACCACCCATAATTAAAACCATAAATTTGGCCATTGTGCTTCAAAGGTTTCTGTTTAGTGATAGGTGAACAACATTAAATAAAGCCTCGCAACAACTGAGGGAGCCCCCTCTGGTTCAAGGGCCAGCTTGAACCTAAAGGTTGGTAGAGTTGGTTTCCTGGCATAGTTTTTGTAGCTAAGGACTACCTATGGGAAACAGGTACAACATTTGGCACCATTGCCAGGGAGAAAAGTAAAGATGTTTCTCCAGGGAACGATAAACATTAGATCTATTTCTTGTCGGTGAACAAGGAATAGGCATTTATATTGGTTGCTTTATTTTCACCTGGTGACTCCACTTTGTCGGATGGTGATTCCACTAGATTACCAATCCGACTCTTGTTTTGAAACTCAGTTGCCTTTAATGCTATGCGAGGTTTGTTGATACTTGCAGTAAGCAGTATATGTATCTCCCTCTTAGCCTTGGTCATAAATCTAAAATGTTAGTAGAGGATGCAGTTTTTAAAAGATACATGTGAGTATAGGTTTTCCATCGGAGTTTATGTTTATATTGTATATATTCTTCATATTTTCAGTTGTTGGAAATGTGGTTTTTCAATAAATCCACTCCACACTTGGTTACATTGGAAAGCAGATTTCACCTAACAGTGAAAGTTTTTCAGTTTAGTTAGATAGAAGTGTTGGGATTGAATAGATATTCAGAATTTCAGTATGCAGTAGATCAGCATGCTCATTGTTTAATGAATGGTGTGATTTGGACAGTATATGATAGATCAACTTATATTTTCACTCTTTATATTTTTTTTTTTTTCAGTTTTTGGATTTGAAAGAGTATCCAGATTAGTGCTGGCATATGGTTGCATTTCAGAGTTGTGGGTTGCAGTTTGCACTAGTAGGCTACTCAAATGATAGGGTTAATCCAGGAGAGTTGGTTATGGCAGATGATGGTTCATGATCAGGTTTATATTATGACTCCATGCCCAACGCCAAAGGAAACTAATCTGCTTGTTCTCTGCATCTCACAAGGGGAAGCAGTCCCCATTGGAGCCAATGTTGTAACATATTTCGACACACCTAAAATTTCTAATTTTTGGTGAAAAATTCTCAATTTTTCTTTAAGCTATAAATGTTGAGATATATATTATTCTTTTGAAAGATTTAATTTTCTTTTATATATTAATTTGTATTTAAACTAGCATTTGCATCAAATGTTGCAAAGGTAACGCCGTAAGGCATAAATCGAGAAACAATCTAAATAAGATAGCGAGGTGTGGCATAAATTAAGAAGCCATCTAAATAAGATGGAAAGATGTGGCATAAATTGAGAAACCATATAAATAAGATGGAGAGATGTAGCAGAAATGAAATTCTAATGTTTATAAACTGAATTTGGTTAGGGTGTGTAGGACTATGTTTTTTTATTGATTATTGAATTTAATATTTCATATGAATCTCATAAACTTCAACCAAGCAATAGCTCTGATCAACTTCTTTATAAGAGGGCATTAGATGAAGCCAATGTGAGATTGAGTAAGTCTCATGTCATTCAGAAGGGAGCACTAAAGAAATGTAAGAGTGAGAAGTTGCCAACTGATGAGCTTGAGTAGGACACAATTGAGGCTGCTCAGAAGAGGGATCAAGGCCGACAGTCTGAACTTGAAGCTATGTAGATACAACATGCTTTTGATGCAAAGCCCCGCATTTTTTTCTAGGAGAAATAATTCAGTTCAGCAAAAGTACAATTTGATTTTTCAAGTCAAAACTTGGTCAATCTAGATCTTAGAATAGGTCAAACCTGGGCAAACAAGCCTGATTTAGACTAAGGTTAGAACTTGGAAAATAGGCAAACAAACCTAATTTAGAATGAGGTTAGCACTTGGAAAATAAAGAGAATCGAAATTTGTTAGATCTGCTCAACCAAAACGTAACAATATCCAAACACAAAATCAAAAGAAACCTCAGCGCTGCCAAAAGTCCAATGGATATAATTGAAATTGCTCAATAGAGAAGTTAAACTTCCTCTGTACAAAAACATCAAGAAATTCATAGTGAAGTCCTTCCGAATCTTTTAACTCCGAGTAGCATTATTACTGCATCCATAGCCCAAGAGGCAGCTTCCTTTCATGTGCCTTGGGATTGGTAGATCTCTTAAATTCTGCATGGAAAAGAAAAATGGGTTCATTTTGGAGCTCTCAATCACATCTGTGACGGTAGTTGATGCAAACTCGCTAAATCTCTCACTGCTACCTTCAATAGACGATGAATTGCTTCACAAAAACCCAATCCAATTAATGCAAAGAAAATGCATATTACCCTCCATACTCAAAATAGATTTGAGCTAGCTTCCTCTAGCATTATAGTCAAGGTCAATTATATTATTATTTGATCGCTTCACATTTACTTTGAAAGCCACTCCAACTTTGTCACCCATTATCTCAACAAGCTGTTGTAGCCCATTTATATAAGAAATTAGAAATCATGACATATCTCTATTGTTGTGTGGTGCTGATTATAAAAAACATGCTCCAACTCACCTCCTTGATGATTTTAGTTGGTTTCCCATCAAACTGAATGATGACATCTCTAGGACGGAATCCAGCTCGATAAGCAGGTGATCCAGGAGTCACCTATGATGTTTCAAACAAGGTCAATTGTATATTATTTGATCACTTCACAATTACTTTGAAAGCCACTCTAACTTTGTCACCCATTATCTCAACAATCTGTTGTAGCCCATTTATATAAGAAATTAGAAATCATGAAATTTCTCTATTGTTGTGTGCTGCTGATTATAAAAAACATGCTCCAACTCACCTAATTGATGCTTTTAGTTGGTTTCCCATCAAACTGTGCGACGACATCTCCAGGATGGAATGCAAGTCGACAAGCAGGTGATCCAAGAATCACCTATGCTGTTTCAATCAAAAACATATGTTTAAATGTAAAACATAATTTGTTCCATCAATTTGGTAGACCAAAAAGGTATCAAATACAGTATACTCTACTTTGAATTGCCATATGTAAAAAACAACATTAAACAGAGGTAAACTGAGTTAAAATTCAATTATTATTGCAAGAATGGAATTAGGAAATAGAACACAAAGACCTTAGTAGCAACCATCCAAGTAAAACCCTCCCATGTATTAAGAATGTTTAGATTAACTTCCACTATAGCTTTATTGCATAAACATTTTATTATAACCAATGCGACAAAAAGAAAAAACGAATCCACAGATGTACAAGTTTTATCCCAAGGTAGCTCACTTGTGGCACAAGAACACCCTTTGTTACATTAGGAAAAGCTAGGTCTCTCTCTTTAAGCTGAGCTATAATAAGTTCATTCAATTCAAGCATCTTAAGTCCCAGCCATGGACGCACAAATCTTCTGCAAAATGAAAATTAAGAGGTAGCCCATAGCTCTATTAGCCTAAGCACAACGAATGCAAATATTTTAACACTGAAAACAACAAAGCTGCAGAATATGCATGCAACTACAAATTATCAATGCTCCTTGCTACCCTTCCTTCAATAGGGATACCCAAAAAAAATTCACCACGCTATTTGAAAGCCCAAATGAGTGAAATTTATGGCCTTGCAAAGCCATATGGGATGAAGTGTAAAAGTATGCTACTTTCATCTTCATGGTGCTTGGTTTTATGGATTTGCTGACTTCCCTTCCCCGTGGTAGGCAGTAACTCTTTGCTTTGATGGACATGTTTATGTATTGGGTTGGCATGTAGGCAAAGGCATCATGGAGGTGGATCTCATTAAAGGAACACATATTGAATTATCACTGTAAAGGTGACCATTGGTATCAGGCACCATTGAAGTGGATCTATTAGGACACATGGCATAAAGGAACATATATTGTATTGGCACTATAAAGATGATCGCACTAAGGGTGGAAATACCCATCTCATTACTATACTAGCGCACCTATTTCTTGTTCCCCACATGGGCCATTTCTCTTAAGTATGGACACCTTTTGGTGATGGCCATCATTCAGCGTCACCAAAAGTCCAATGGAAATAATTAAAACTGCTCAACAGAGAAGTTAAACTTCCTCTGTACAAAAAGAACAAGAAATGCTTAGTGAAGTCCGAGTAGCATTATTACTGCATCCAAATCCCAAGTCAATCCCAAGAGGCAGCTTCCTTTCACGTGCCTTGGGATTGGTAGATCTATTAAGATCTATTAAATTCAGCATGGAAAAGCAAAATGGGTTCATTTTGGAGCTCTCAATCACATCTGTGAAGGTAATTGGTGCAAAGCAGCTGACCCTCTCACTGCTACCTTCAAGAGATGATGAATTGCTTTACAAAAACCTAATCCAATTAATGCAAAGAAAATACATATTACCCTCCGTACTCAAAATAGATTTGGGCTAGCTTCCTCTGGCACTATAATCATGGTCAATTGTATATTATTTGATCGTTTCACAATTACTTTGAAAGCCACTCCAACTTTGTCACCCATTATCTCAACAATCTGTTGTAGCCCATTTATATAAGAAATTAGAAACCATGACATTTCTCTATTGTTGTGTGCTGTTGATTATAAAAAACATGCTCCAACTCACCTCCTTGATGCTTTTAGTTGGTTTCCCATCAAACTGAACGATGACATCTCCAGGATGGAATCTAGCTCGATAAGCAGGGGATCCAGGAGTCACCTATGATGTTTCAGTCAAAAACATATGTTTACATGTAAAACATAATTTGTACCATTAATTTGGTAGGCCAGAAGGATATCAAATACAGTATACGCTGCTTTGAATTGCCATATGCAAAAAACAACATTATACAGAGGTAAACTGAGTTAAAATTCAATTATTAACGCAAGAATGGAATTAGGAAATAGAACACAAAGACCTTATTAGAAACCATACAAGTAAAATTGTCCCATCTATTAAGAATGTTTAGAATAACTTCCATTATAGTTTTATTGCATAAACATTTGATTATAACCAGTGCAATAAAAAGCAAAAACGAATCCACAGATGCACAAGTTTTATCCCAAGGTAGCTCACCTGTGGCACAAGAACACCCTTTGTTACAATAGGAAAAGTTGGGTCTCTCTCTTTAAGCTAAGCTATAACAAGTTCGTTCAATTCAAGCATCTTAAGTCCCAGCCATGTACGCACAACTCTTCTGTAAAATGAAAATTAAGAGGTAGCCCATAGCTCTATTATCCTAAACACAGCTACTGCAAATATTTTAACATTGAGAACAACAAAGCTATAGAATATGCATGTAACTACAAACCGTCAATGCTCCCTGCTACCCCTCCTTCCACAGGGGTACCCAAAAAAAATTTCACCACGCTATTTAAAAGCCCAAATGCGTGCAATTTATGGCCCTGCAAAGCCATATGGGATGAGTGTAAAAGTATGCTACTTTCCCTTAGGTGTACGACAATAACTAGTCCTTTTAGTTCATCTTCATGTTTCTTGGTTTTATGGCTTGGTTGACTTCCCTTCCCGGTGGTAGGCAGTAACTCCCTGCTTTGATGGACATGCCTATGTCTTGGGTTGTGATGTAGGCATAGGCATCATGGAAGTGGATCTAATTAAATGAACACATATTGAATTAGTACCGTAAAGGTAACCATTGGTATGCAAGCATCATGGAGGTGGATCTATTAACATGGCATAAAGGAACGCATATTGTATTACTGCTGTAAAGGTGATCACACTAAGGGTGGAAACACCCATCTCATTATTGTACTAGCGCACCTATTTCTTGTTCCCCATATGGGTCATTTCTCTTAAGTATGGACACCTTTTGGTGATGGCCATCATTCTTCATGGTAGTCACAATTCATGATGCATTTGCATTCCCCAAAGCAACATCCCACATCCTCCAAGTTAAGCAAAATATGTTGATTTTCTAGTGCTAATTTAGACAGGCACAGTTTTTTGTCACTGATAATTACTTCCAATGATATTTTCGAAACATCGTTGAGCAATTACATTTGGAAAATTCAACAATAAACATTAAAGATCACACTAGAAAGGAAATCCAAAATGGGGAATTGCTCAACGACCCAATCCAAAAACCCAATCCAATTAATGCAAATAAAATGCATATTACCCTCCGTATTCAAAATAGATTTGGGTTGGCTTCCTCTGGCACTATAGTCAAGGTCAATTGTCTATTATTTAATCGCTTCACAATTACTTTGAAAGGCACTCCAACTTTGTCACCCATTATCTCAACAATCTGTTGCAGCGCATTTATATAAGAAATTAGAAATCATGACATTTCTCTATTGTTGTGTGCCGTTGATTATAAAAAAACATGCTCCAACTCACCTCCTTGATGCTTTTAGTTGGTTTCCCATCAAACTGAACGACGACATCTCCAGGACGGAATCCAGCTCGATAATCAGGTGATCCAGGACTCACCTATGATGTTTCAATCAAAAACATATGTTTAAATGTAAAACATAACTTGTACCATCAATTTGGTAGGCCAGAAAGGCATCAAATACAGTATATGCTACTTTGAATTGCCATATGCAAAAAAACTTTGTCAACCTAGACCAACAATTTAGAACAGGTCAAACCTGGGCAAACAAGCCTGATTTAGACTGAGGTTAGCACTTGGAAAATAAAGAGAAATGGAAAAGCAGGAATAACAAAGAAATTTGTTGGATCTATTCAACCAAAACGTAGCAATATCGAAACACAAAATCAAAATAAACCTCAACGTTGCCAAAAGTCAAATGGATATAATTGAAACTGCTCAAGAGAGAAGTTAAACTTCCTCTGTACAGAAAGATCAAGAAATGCTTAATGAAGTCCGAATCTTTTAACTCTGAGTAGCATTATTACTGCATCCAAATCCCAAGAGGCGGCTTCCTTTCACGTGACTTGGGATTCGTAGATCTCTTAAATTCAACATGCAAAAACAAAATGGGTTCATTTTGGAGCTCTCAATCACATCTGTGAAGGTAGTTGATGCAAACCAGCTGACCCTCTCTCTGCTACATTCAATAGATGATGAATTGCTTCACAAAAACCCAATCCAATTAATGCAAATAAAATTCATATTACCCTCCGTACTCAAAATAGATTTGGGCTGGCTTCCTCTGGCACTGTAGTCAATGTCAATTGTATATTATTTAATCGCTTCACAATTACTTTGAAAGGCACTCCAACTTTGTCACCCATTATCTCAACAATCTGTTGCAGCGCATTTAATAAGAAATTAGAAATCATGACATTTCTCTATTGCTGTGTGCTGTTGATTATAAAAAAACATGCTCCAACTCACCTCCTTGATGCTTTTAGTTGATTTCCCATCAAATTGAACAACGACATCTCCAGGATGGAATCCAGCTCGATAATCAGGTGATCCAGGACTCACCTATGATGTTTCAATCAAAAACATATGTTTAAATGTAAAACATAATTTGTACCATCAATTTGGTAGGCCAAAAAGGCATCAAATTGTTGTAGTGAAAACAAGGTATGCAATATGTAAATATTTCAAAATTTGGTAACAAAAAAATGGCAGAATCAAAGCTTGATACAATCATTGTCAATGCTTTGTATTATATGATATAACATGCTTGACACATTCACTATTTTGCTTGAATTTAAATATGTAATTGATAGCACGCAGTTAAAAGGCTAAAATGACCATACCAACTTTCTGTATTGCAGTGAAAAAAAGGGCTTTCAAAACAAAACCGGCTTGATTTTTATGTAGGAAACCAAAAAAATTTGACTAACACTCTCAATTCTTGCAGGCATTAACCTTTGCTACACCACATTAATGCACAGACTTATGCACAAAGGAAATGAATTATAAACAGAATTTAAACAAGCAAAAGACACAACATACCTACCCTAATAAGTGAACAAAAATGCAAAAGCCTATCATCCAAAACCTGTAATAAAGCTAAATAATATCAATGCCATCATGTCATATCATGTACATGAATGGATGATTGAGTTTAACTGAAAGATGAGAGTAGTAAACGATTAAGATTTTGCGGGGAGTCAATACCCCAACCAATACCCTTGCATGGTGGTAAAGCTTGTGCAAACATCATGTTTGTTTGATAATTGCATTGCTAAGGAAAGAATCTTTGTCTGGCTGGTTTCAGTTTTGTTTACCACTTGGCAAGGATATATGTGGTGCGTTCTTGACTCCACTACGCATCCTTCATGATTTTTTTCAGTTATATATATCATGTGATCTCAGTAATCCCATTGTTGTCCATCCCAGGACAAAGGTGAAAGCAGGCAGGAGGAGGTGGCCGTGGCTGTTATTGTGAGGGACAAATCAACACCCAATTCAATGTGAGCAAATTGGTGTTGAGATCCCCTCATAACTGCCCAGTGCCAATGCCAACTCCCCTTACCTTGCGCGTTAAACATTGATTGGCATGGACCAAACAAAAACAAAAAAGCTTATGGGGACACAAAAAAACTAGACAGTGAGGATTAAGAGGGAGAGATTTATGTCAAGCATCTTCACAGTGCAGAGCTACCTTGATTTTCTGCACGGTACAGGATATGAGGTTGTTCACTGTCTCCACTGATTCTACTGTGAGTTTGGTTGTTGGCAAGCTGTTGACTAATGTTGGCAAGCTGTTGACTAATATCTGGAATGCAACTGTTAAAAGTGATCCTCCCACACGCAGGCTGTTGACTCCAACGCCCTTTCCAGTAGGGTTTAGTGCAAGGGGCCTGCATTCTGGTCCGTCTGGAAGAATGGCAAAGCCAGAGGGTAAGAGGGCAACATAAGTTGGATCACCCCCACTCATAACCACATGCATGGCTAGGATGTCCACTGGAACATAAACTACAAGAGACCCCAATGCATCTGTGCAAGTCTCTGGTAGGATCAACATGCTGCTGCTTTCGTTGGAATTCATGGCCTAAAATCGAAAACATTCACAGTTAAGTTTAGGGTTTCATGAGAGGAATTATTCTCCAAGGTATGAACGCATGCAGGTAATGTTGTTAGGCCACAGCGATGACTATGCAGGTGATAAAAACATGAAGGTAACCGTTACATACAACCACTTTGGACTAGGTGTCATGCAGAGGATGCCAAGGTAAGTTCATCGCACTAAGACTATCCCAGCTTGAAAATACTTTAAAACTAGATAGCAACGACTGCATTGAGGAACATCCCTTCTTTGTTGTTCGAATGGTTAGGACGGCTTTGTGTTTTGATTGATTTGTCATCAAAGGGCAAAGAACAATAGGTTATTGCCAACTGATTAGTTAATAGCATGTAAATTTGATCCAAACAAATAGATTAGTCCAAATAGTTAAAAGATTCACCATGTTTTAAAAGATGCATGCATTTTTTTCCCTTCAGGAAAACACTTGGATTTTAGTATTAGAAAATAAAATCACTTTTTGCAGATATATGTTTAGTATATTTTAGTGGATCAGTTTAAAATTGGACAGAAACGCATCAGAAATCTATTTAGAATGAATATTTAGGTTTATTATTTAATTTATTCGAAAAGTACAATCACAAATAATGTGATGATATTGAAAAAACACATAAGTGTTGTTTTAGTTTTTTTATATATAAAGTTGTAAATGTGGTGCTTTTAGATTTGTCTGTAAAAAGTCTATGATAATATTCATGGAATCTAGCATTTACGAGTGTCCAGAAATTTCCGAGTAGTGGGTGTGAACTTCTCTGTATAGATGCTAAATAGTGAACATATTAAAAGAATATTTTAAGCCAACTGTGTCAGTCTCACTCACAAAAAAACAAAATCCCACATAATTACTCAAGCAACTCCATTGATAACCAACCTCAAGTCTTCGAAAACTTACTAACAAAACAATTTTTTGGGAAGCAATTAAAATTTCAAACCCATTAATTCTTAGAAGTTATTTGAATCTTCACACTGTCGAATTTTGATATCACTCACTCAATGCACGCAATTCAATAGCTTGAAGCAGGTGACACGGCGTGAAGCTTGTAACGCTGCTTCTTCTTGTCCCGGGGAATGGTTGTGGGAGTCAGTGCGTGATATGCTTGTGAATGGAGCATATTTTGTTCCATTTGGTAAGGGAAACTCTTTTCCAACGTACGCGGGAAAGCAAGGATTTACAGTTAGTAGCGCAAGCTTAGTACCAGAGATCACTCGAGATGCATGAGCTCTCGCCTGTATTCCCTCTGGACCCTGTGTTTGAGGGTTATAAATATTATTGGATCGACACACCTTGATTTTTGTTAACAATGGTGTCTATAAATGGCCTAACAATTTTGGTGCTCATGTGTTGGGGGTTATAAATATCCAATACTGTGTAACATATCAAAGCCTAATTAGATTGCAGCATATTGATCTTTTCACTTTGACCAGCCTGCAACCAAGACATATCTCATATATACATTTCCAAATTCAAACAATGATTTACATCAATTAAGTCGAGGAAACTATATAACTAAGCAAATATGAAAAAATGTTTAATCACTAGCCATATTCACAACAAAAAAACCGTCTTGGCTGGAACGCATTTGAAAACTGGGAAATAAAAATGTAGCCAAGTTTATGTACAGCCAAGCAAAAAACAAAACAAGAAGTAATAAAAGAATACATAGTCCCAATCCAAAGCCTTTAGCAAGCTTTCAGCAATTGGGAACAAAAATTATCTTTTAAATGCCAAATAAATACTGTAAACAGATTACAGGGCGCTTTTGCCAACGCTGAAACAAATCAGATCTGAGCTGGGTCTGGTTGGATGTCTTTCAAAAGACCAACCACCTGCTGCATAGAGGGACGCTTGGAGGGTGACTCTGCAGTGCAGAGATAAGGGACGCTTGGAGGGTGACTCTGCAGTGCAGAGATACCCAATTCTCAAAGCATCCAGCATTTGGGTTGTAGGAGCAGAATTGGACAGTCTTGTGTTCAGTGCACTAACACCATGGTTTTCTTTCATCAGAGAACGGACCCAATCAACCAAATTCCCTTTGAATCCACCAGGAAAACCACCATCAGAAGCCCTTCTGCCCGTGACCAGTTCTAATAATACAACCCCAAAACTATACACATCGACCTTTGCACCTTGATTAAAAGTGTCAAGAGATTCAGGAGCAGCATACACAGAATTTAGGATTTCCGGGCAGGCTGATACTTTTAAAAGGTCTTTGATCCCGAATTCAGTCACACGGGGTTCAAAATTGTCATCTAACAGCACATTAAATGGTGTTAGGCCTCCATGAACGATCGGCGAGGATGACCCAATGTGGAGAAATGCAAGCACTCTGGCGATTACTAGGGGTATTTTGTGCCTGGTAATCCATCCCATGCGTTCCCCGGAAACTGCAGCCTCTTCGGTCTGCTGCTCCTCCCACGTGTCCATGCTCCAGTCCTCTGTATTGGCCTGCATTCCAGGAAGCTCATGAAGCCATTGATGGAGGTCACCATTTTGCATAAATTCACAGATTAACAATTTCTCTTTCCCTGCAATGCAATAACTCAGAAGAGGCAACCATTTCCTTCAAAGCCCTCAAGGCTGCAGTACCGGAAACTCGGCATGCAAAGGAAAAGAACCCATAATGAGTAATGCAGAAGAAAACCCTCTTCGAGTTTAGCAAACTCCAACAAGCCTAGAAGGGCAAACAATGCAAGTTTTTTTCAAAATAGGTTCTGAAACTAACCTGGAGTGACATGGATTGGCAATTTGAAAAGTTCTCCACCTTCACTGGAAAGGTCTCTCGCTATGCAATTGCTCAACTTGCAAGCAGAAATTCCACTGGTGAGATTCCCATTGTGAACCTTCTTTGAAGAATTTTGCAACCTCGCAGAGAAAAATCAATGCAATGAAAAACACCCAAATTCCGGTCGAGTGCCTGTACATTAAGCCATATAACTGATCAAAACCCTCGAAAGGGGTTAGTGCTTCCATTATAATTTAGTTGACAACAAGAAAAAGGGGTTCATTCTTCCCCATGGCTTAGTACATGCGAATTAAAAGAAGACAATATAACCCCGAGCCATAGAAGCGTCTTGGCTGGAACGCATTTGAAAACTGGGAAATAAAAATGTAGCCAAGTTTATGTACATCCAAGCGAAAAACAAAACAAGAAGTAATAAAAGAATACATAGTCCCAATCCAAAGCCTTTAGCAAGTTTTCAGCAATTGGGAACAAAAATTATCTTTTAAATGCCAAATAAATACTGTAACCAGATTACAGGGCGCTTTTGCCAACGCTGAAACGAATCAGATCTGAGCTGGGTCTGGTCGGATGTCTTTCAAAACACCAACCACCTGCTGCATAGAGGGACGCTTGGAGGGTGACTCTGCAGTGCAGAGATACCCAATTCTCAAAGCATCCAACATTTGGGTTGTAGGAGCAGAATTGGACAGTCTTGTGTTTAGTGCACTAACGCCGTGGTTTTCTTTCATCAGAGAACGGACCCAATCAGCCAAATTACCTTTGAATCCACCAGGAAAACCACCATCAGAAGCCCTTCTGCCTGTGACCAGTTCTAATAATACAACCCCAAAACTATAGACATCGGCCTTTGCACCTTGATTAAAAGTGTCAAGGGATTCAGGAGCAGCATACACAGAATTTAGGATTTCCGGGCGGGTTGATACTTTTAAAAGGTCTTTGATCCCGGATTCAGCCACACGGGGTTCAAAATGGTCATCTAACATCACATTAAACGGTGTCAGGCCTCCATGAACGATCGGCGAGGATGACCCATTCTGGAGAAATGCAAGCGCTCTGGCGATTCCTAGGGATATTTTGTGCCTGGTAATCCATCCCATGCGTTCCCCGAAACTGTTGCAGCCTCTTCGGTCTGCTGCTCCTCCGACGTGTCCATGCTCTAGTCCTCTGTATTATTGGCTTGCATTCATGATTTAAAATATTTTAATTTTTTATTAAATAGAGGGCTGATAGCTTTGATTCAAATCGCTAAACAAAAGATCTAACGGTTAAGATTAGGACAGAAAAGTTCGTCCTTATAGGGGAGTTATTAGAGAGAAAACGCCTTACGGCGTAATAATATTTTTATAAAAATATAGTTATATATATAATTTGAAAATTTTTAAAAATTAAATTTATATAGTAAGAGATTTTTATA
This sequence comes from Pinus taeda, assembly GCA_000404065.3. Classification (NCBI taxonomy): domain Eukaryota; kingdom Viridiplantae; phylum Streptophyta; class Pinopsida; order Pinales; family Pinaceae; genus Pinus; species Pinus taeda. The sequence continues at coordinate 15,533 of APFE031682872.1, forward strand.
TTTTCCCAAGCCAAAGTTAGAGCATAAGGGTAACGACCGAGCATGTCTAAATGACAGAGGTCATCAAAAAACAAATCAAACGGTTTGAATTTATTTCGGACCCCCTAGGGTCATTCGAGCTTTAACAGTTGGGGGGTCTGAAATTAGGTCTGAAATTAGTTATTTAGAAAACAACTCTTGGGCATGTGACATCATATGGAGTAGTTCACACCCCCATAAGCGAAACCACAAACCAGTAGGGACCCCCTCCGAATTTCTACTCATGGTTTTCAATAACAATGAAAAGAGTTTGTTGCTGCAGGATTATCTCCATGTTTAATATAGCACCTTGTGACAGGTCTAATGCTCTCTGCACCTCTTGATACTTCAACCCTCTATGGAAGCTCAAGAAAAGAGGGTGTGGTCATGTGGTTCCCTTCGCATATGCATGTCTGTGTATTGAAGCAGTGAACACCAGATCATCCAACCATATAATTGCATTCGTGGAAGCTACAGGATTATTTTTCGGGATCCAAAGTATGCCCATGCATTCATCCTCAAAGCCACTGCCATTTTTCTTCTTATTCTCATCATGGCTGACCATTGATGTGTTATATGAGGGAAAAAAATGGATTTTATGGTTAAAGAAATTTTTTACTATATCCTTCATTTAAAAACGCAGTATCTTCAGTAGGTGATTTTCGGGATCATTTTTTGGGCAAACAAAGATGAATTTCTCAATTCCGAGACATGGGTTTTTTGGAGGATGGTCCCAATTTAGTTGCACGTGAAATATTTTGCGGAAATTGTGATCAAATAGAAATATTTTGCTAGTTTTCTGTAAGGCATATGTTCAGTGCCGTTTTCTCCAAAAATATATGCCATGTTTTCTTTGTGTAATCACCTTTGCAGGCTTGATAAGGAGATGAAGGACAATTTCTCAAGAGTAGATGTCAAAGCTATTTGCACTGAAGCAGGGTTATTTTCTTTAAGAGAAATTTGTATGGATCTAGTTGTGCTCTAGATGTTCTAGATTTCAGTCCTGTAAATGAAAATCCCAGCATACCCTGTTAGAGTTGTTAAATCAACTGATGCAAGAGGCGATGTTAAGGTTGCCTTTACTTTTAGTCCAATAGAAAGGAAATCATGATGGAGATTTAATTATAAAAGGTGATTGGGCAGTTTGGTCAATGAGCACTAAAACTTTTAAGAGAAAATGAAGAAATATCAATGTATCTTTTTAAGGCTCTGAAGGAGGAGGATACCTTTAAGAGAAAATGAAGAAATATCAATGTATCTTTTTAAGGCTCTGAAGGAGGAGGATACCTTTAGTCCTTTTATAGTGCAAAATTTTGAAGGAAAGGCTAAATTGTATATCAATGAATAACAAGAAGTGCTCCTAGAGACACGTTCGAAAGTTGATATATGCGCAGATGTCATTGTCATTATCAAGATTAGTCTTTACTAGATTTGGATTGAATATTCTGATATTCATACAGACTTGGGTGCCCATATGTCAAAGTTACTTCATTAAAGAAGAGACCAGCCTTGTTTCTCAAGGAAGATGATGCAAAGGTACATCGATAGTTAAAGAGACCATACGAATAGACTGGGCTGCATATCCTCACTATCAAGCACTTAAAAAATTTGCTCCTTTTAGTTGGATGCTTGGCCTTAAAAATGGTTAGATATGTACATCAAGATTTTCTTTTAAGCGGAGTTGTATGTAATGATGAAATTTTATCAAATCTCTTATTTTTATTATTGAAAAGATTGCCTTTTAAACTCAGAGAACATCAGCAAATGCATTTCCAGATTTTGAGGGCAGTTATGCAGGTAACAACAGGTGGCAAGGAGGAGTCAGCAAGCAGATTCAAAAGCCTTCCAAATCTCTTAATTTAATTTTCTTCTCCTCCCAGATGTTAGCACACATTTCCTTGTAATCTAAAATAGAGGGATAAGCTTGTACATTTTTTTTAGTTAATAAGTGTTAGGTTAGTTATCAGATTAGTAGGAAATTGTTTAATTATATTAAATAGTTAGGCTTGCGAGCCTTTTTAATATATATTAGAAATTTAGAAATAGTTAAAAGGTTGCAGATTTCAATGAGAGTCCATCCGAGACTGTTTTTAATTTAAACATTTTAGATCGCTTGGTTAAGATTTTGTTTTATTTTCCTAAAAGTTAGCAACAACCATCTTATTGTAATCTTTATGTATTTGATCATTTGCAATAATAAGAGTGTGGGATTTTGATGCCAAGACTCTTCACTCTGTAATAAAGCTTATGTTGTAGTACTTCTAATGAAAGCCTTATAGCTCTAGTTTTGACAAAATTTTGTGCTTTGAGTATGTTTTTCCCATTTTTCATATCTTATTTCTACACATGATAAAAGTGTTTATAGGAAGGTCTGCAAAATAATTATCTTTTGAAAGGGATTTGTTTATTGGACTGTTTGTTCATCATAAATCTTCTTTAACAGGTTTTTATTGGAGCTTTCTGATAGCCATTAAAAGAGATTAACTTATTAGACTATTTGTCTGAAATAACTCCTCTTAGAATTGGTTTCAGTCTGGCCTTTTGCTTCCTTTTAAATATGTTTTGTTGGGCTGTAGAAATCTTCTACATGCACCCAAATATTTCTAGTTGTTAAGTAATTAGTCTGGCTACACAATTATTAGGAATCTCCTTACATTCTTCGGTTAAATTCTTATACAAATCAAGTTGTTTTGTTAGGCTGGAAGTTGACACTTTCAAAGGGAACCTTGTGAGAGAGCCTTTAAATCATAAATAGGAATTGTCATTGATTGTCTACCACCCATAATTAAAACCATAAATCTGTCCATTGTGCTTCAAAGGCTATTGCTCAGTGACAAGTGAACATCATTAAATAAAGCCTTGTAACAACTGAGGGAGCCCCCTCTAGTTCAAGGGCCAGCTTGAACCTAAAGGCTGGTTGAGTTGGTTTCTTGGCATAATTTTTGCAGCCAAGGGCTGCCTACAGGAAATAGGTACAACATAAACCATAGTTTAGTTTAATGCTAAAGAAGGTAATTCAAGTAAGCCACTTGAACTTATTCATACTGATTTGTGTGATCGTATGAGAAATAAGTCTTCTTGTGGTGAACAATACTTCATATTCTTCATTGAGGATTTTAGAAGAATGTGTTGGATTGGCTGACTACAATATAAAGATGAAGCATTTGATAAATTTAAAGTATTCAAGGCTCTGGTATAAAATGAGATAGATTTGAAAATCAAATGTCTTAGATATGATAGAGGAGGAGAGTTTATATCAGATGGGTTTTTCAATTTTTGTGAACAACATGGCATCAAAAGACAATTTTCTACAGCTAAGACTCAACAAAATGTAGCAGAAAGAATGAACAAAATAATCCAACAAATGGCATGTGCCATGCTTGATGAGTCAAGAACATTGCATACCTTCTGGGGGGAAGCAACACATACATCCGAGAATATTCTTAACAAATCTCATGTTCAAGTAAACAATGACAAAACTCCATATGAACTATGGTATGGTAAGCCTACAACTATCAAATACTTTAGAAATTTTGGAAGAAAATGCTACATTAAGAACAATGATGCTAATATTGGAAAATTTGAATCTAGAGATGATGAAGGAATCCTTCTTGGATAGTCTTCTAGAAGCAAGGGATATAAATTGTAACACCCCATCCTCCCAGGTCTACCCAAACAACTGACTAACCGGGGTAAACATGTGGCGAGAGAGGTCACTATAAGAGATTCAACCTCCTTGGTGACCTTAAGAAAATGGAATCGATGGAAAATATCAAACAAACCCATCCACATTAGCAACAACAACCTCAGGAGACATTTCAGCCACTCAAACGTCCTGTCCCTGAGTGCCACTAATTTTATAAGCATTTTAACCCGCGGTTTCTCTCATGTTATAGGCATGACATCGTCCATAACCCAAAGTCACTCTCACAGGACTATGTGGCAGTGTCCCTGGATTCTTTTTAGTAGAACTGTGCCAACGTTCCTGATATTTGAGCCACTTTTCTAGCCCATAATCCTGACCTTTGCCCATAACTTTCTACAACCTCTAGAATCCATCGAAGACATGATGACAATACAAACAAATCAAAATTCAACCTCAGGACTAAGCCTGAGCATCCCCAATCGGGACTGACATTTTGTTAAACACTTGGCATCAATGCAACCTACATGTCTATGATATAAGACAAAGCATGAATGTCTGAAAGCACTTATGGAACATAACTAAAAGGATCACCACCTTATCCATTGAACTATTATAACATCAATTAGGTCTTACGTCAATCCATTTAACAATTACAATTAAGTACATGAAATAACCATGACATTAACCAGTCATATAACCATGCTTATAATCATATTTAAACCATGTAAATATCATAGATATGACACCCGTTAAATCCATATATAAACAAGTGAAAAAGTAAGAGAACTTAGATTTTGTTAATCATAGGCAAATCTGACCAGGTTCGGGACTTCCATGTACCACTCGACCTTAGACATGGCCGCACCAAATCTATATTTCAACCAGTCACCCTTGTGCCATATTCCAAGAATGAATGTGGGATCTCATAGAACAACTTGTCCAATAAAAATCAAGGAAATCCAAAAGTTAAACCACCTCCACCCTCATCAAACTGTGATCACACCAAACCTGGTGCTTTGATCATAGCTATACCGAACTTGGAATGCCATCCGAAATCCAACACTATCCTTGAGGAATTTTCTGTCTCCTTGTCTCTCAGGCTTTACCGCAATCCAATCCTGGATCACTAGGCCATAAATCGAGACTAGTCTCTCAGGCTTGACCATAATCTGAACCTAGATCACTAGGCCCAAAACTAAGATTCCTCCCACAAGATTTATTGTGTATCCTGCCAAACCTGGTCAAGGGATACCTAGGCCTTTAGGAATGAAACTTGAGATCACCTCTGTCCTAGATTCTGAAATCGATCTGGCAAACCAAAGCTTAAAAAACTGAAATAAACATCCCAACGCATTGGCATTCGGAAAAAGTCAAGGCTAGGCTAAAAACCACTATCATAACCCGGAAAAATCGTGTCACCGACAACAAGAGAACCATCCACCAACATGCAAATCCATGCATGTCCAAACTAGCTAGGAAATCATACATGAAAAAGGTTACTTGTAAGTATTCCTGCTGAAGCTACTTGATCCTTATTTTCTTCCTTGATCCTTGCTTTCCTTTCCTTGTTTTTCTTTTCTTGATCCAAATCTAGAGTGCTCCAAGAAAAATCTAAGTGTCCAAGGGTGAGAGAGAGAGAGAGAGAATAATGAGAGAGATCAAAACCTGAACTGACAAAAGGTTACCAACTGATCCTCATAAGCCTTTTTATTAATGAGGCCTCTATTTTCTTCATTTTCCATTATTTTCCTCCATTTTTCTCCTCACATGCAACATGTGACCTTTCACCTTACTTTTCTCCTAATTTCCTTTATTTTCATAAATAAATGTGCCCAAATTTTCTTTTTTCCTTTCAATGTCTTTGCCTTAGCCTTTGCCACTTTTCCTTACCCAAAACACGCATCCACTGATGCCCACTAGGATATCTTTGCCCAACATTCAGCTTGGAATAAGTGTCCTTTAATCGTGGCCTTATTTTGCCTTTATTACATTTTATTACAAGAACTTTTCACCAGGGTTGTTATAGAACCCTCCCCCTTGGGGAACACCATTCTCGGCATTAAACCACACCATGACCTCAGTAAAACCATTGAAAAACAAACGTACTACTCATGGAGATTTATAACTTAGCTCACTGCAATATTTACAATGAAATACCTGCTCAAAAGAAAAACATCATGACCACATGACAATATAATAACCATACTGCTTATTGGAGCTTAATAACTTAGCTCATGGTGGTATTTACATCCATATACATATACATACATATACCAAAAAATTAGTAAAACATATGCCAAACATATATCAACATCAAACCAAAATCACTTTGCCTCAATTGGAAAACAATGAAGGATACAGGGCCCGCATTTGATATGCCATCTCCCATGTAGCTTCTTCAAGCCCAAAGTGCTTCCACTACACTTTAAATTTCTCTATGGCTTTGTTCTTGAGAATGAGATGTTTCTGCTACAATATGCATTGAGGCTCTAGCTAGAACTCTCCTTCTTGATCCACTTGCAATACAAACCAAGCAATAACATGATCAACATCCTTTATATACTTCTTAAGCAATGAAATATGGAAAACATCATGGACTTTCACTATTGGAGGTAGTGCAAGTTGGTATGCCACTAGTCCAATCCTCTCAAGGATCTCAAAAGGTATGCAATACTGTGGTGCCAACTTCGTACATGAACCAATCCTCAAAGATATTTTCTTGGGCTTGATGTGCAAATACACATGCTCCCCAACTTGAAACTCCTTGAATACCTTGTATTGATCTACATAACTCTTATGTTTATCATGTGTTGCCTTTAGATTCTTCTTTATAACCTACATTTCTTGTTCTATATCTGCCAATATATCTTGTCTAATAAGTACCATGTTCATTGGATCACTCCAAATGATGGAAGTGTACAAATCTGTCCATACAATGCCTCGAAAGGACTCATCATCAATGACTCCTCAACCTTTCAACCACGACCATAAGAGAGTTATGCTACCTCACTATCCTCGGAAGACCTATAATTAAACCCATGGAAATGACCTCCCATTTCCATTTCGGAATCACTATAGGCGGTAGTAAACCACTTGGATGCTTACATTTCACCTTTAACTACTGACATTCTGAACATCTAGCCATGAACTATGCCACTTCCTTCTTCAGATTCAATCAAGAGTAGAATTTATTCACTGCCATCAATGTCTTCTAATATCCTGGATGACCCAAGTATGACTTGACGTGAAAATACCTCAAGATAAGCTTCTTGATCTCACTGCAATTCGACACATAGATCATGTCTCTAAATCTCACCAAACCATCTGTAATGAGATGATAATTTGCATCTTGATCACATGTACCTATACTTGCACCTATACCTGTACCTGTACTTTGATGTAACCTGTGCATAATCTCCATGTATTCATCATCCTGTTGTCCTGCTTGCAAGATCCTATCTTGTAACTCTGTCCGATAAGAGCTCATAACTGCTATATGATTTACCTTTACCTTCCTGCTAAGCGCATCTAGAACCCTATTCTCCTTCCTTTTGATGTACCTGATCTTAAAGTCAAACTCACTAAGGGTAGCCAACCATCTAGCTTACCTAGCATTTAGATTCGATTGGTCAAACAAATACCTCAACCCACTGTGATCACTCATTAACATAAATCTCCTTCTAAGAAGATAGTGCCTCCACATATTCAATGCATGTATAATTGTTGCTAGCTCAAGATCATGCTTCAGATAGTTTTGCTCATGTTCATTCAATTTGTACGATTCATAGCACACTACCTATCCTTCTTGCATGAGAACTCCACCAAGTCCTCTCTTGCAAGCATTTGTACAAACTACAAACTCCTTGTCCAGGTCCACAATCTTTAGAATTGGTGCATGTGTCAACAACTACTTAAGCTTCTCAAAATTATCCTCACATTCTTCTGTCCATTCAAACTTATCACCCTTCCTTTACAATGATGTAATAGGACATGAAATGTGTGCGAAGTTCCTGATGAACCTATTGTAGTAACCTTCCAATCCCATAAATGATCTCACCTCATCCACATTCTTAGGAACTGCCTACTCCATGATGGCCCTTATCTTTTCTGGTTCTACTGTTATTCCTTCCTTGGTGATAATATACCCCAAGTAATGTACCTCAGTTTGAAAGAAGTTACGCTTGATAAGTTTAGCATACAACTGATGCTCCCTCAACAACCTCAACATCGCTGCCAAATTTTCGGCATGCTCTTCATCATTTTTACAATATACCAATATGTCATCAATGAATACAATAACAAAAATGTCCAGATAAAGACGCAACACACTATTCATCAAACACATGAATGTAGCTGGAGCGTTAGTCAAACCGAATGGAACAAAAACAAACTCATAACGACCATACCTAGTCATGAATGCAACCTTGAAGATATCTTCTTCTTTGATGTGTACCTAATGGTATCTCGATCTCAAGTCGATCTTAGAGAACACTACTACTCCCCTCAACTGATCGAACAAATCATCAATCCTCGACAAAGGGTGCCTGTTCTTGATCGTTACCTTGTTCAACTTCTTGTAGTCAATGTACAATCTAAGAGTACCATCTTTCTTCTTTACGAACAACACTGGTGTGCCCCAAGGTGATACACTTGGCCTATTGTATCCGTTTTCAAACATATCCTTTAATTGCAAATTCAACTCTATCTACTTAGATGTGCTCATCTTGTAAGGTGATTTTGATGTCAGAGCTACCCTTGGCACAAACTCAATAGAAAAGTCTACCTCCCTGTGAGGTGGAAACTTGGTAATGTCCTCAGGAAATACATCTTGAAACTGTTGCAAAACTGGGTACCTACTCAACACATCGACATCCTCAACCTCCTTACCCTTGTCACTATAAATGTGTACTGCAAAGATCACACAACCTTTTTTGCAACTATGGTTAGCGTGCATAGTGATAACCATCCTCACTGATGTAGGCTTCTTCTTCCCCTACAAAGTCCTCTTTTCCCCACTATCATCCACACACTCATTGGCCTTGTCGAAGAAATCCACTTTGGTCCTATGAAGATATAGCCAATCCATACCCAAAATAATATTGTATGATCCCAATGGAAACACATTGAAATATGCTATTGTAGGCATACCATTTAACTCAAATGCGCAAGCTCTTACCCAATGGTGAACTCACTTCTTTGTACTTGTAGCTAATTTTACTAACTTCCTTTCTCAAACCACACTTATCCAACAGTTCAGGATTAATATAACTATAGTTAGATTTAGGATCAATCAAAATAGAAACAACTTGATTACAAAGCTTACCATCCATCTCATGATAGATGTATGATGATATGCCTTCCTATTGTCCACAGTTGCATAGATCCGAGGAATGCTATGATCAACATCAAAAACTATATGCGCCTCCTAAGCACTGCAGATATAGGGTCTACCACCACTATGATATTGTAGACAATCCCTCTTATGATGATCCTTACCATATATACAACACTGCGGTGGTTCCCTACCACTGCCTCTAGCCTACGACTCTCCATGTCCTTTTTCGATTGTGTTGAACTTCTTGTAAGGAACTGCATTTTATTTCTCACTTGCATCTTGAGGTATTCCTCTCTTTGATGAAAATTTTCCTTTAGCTTTCTCATTTCTTTTCAAGTCATGCTTAGGCTCAACTTTTTGCTTTGAGTGGTCATAACAATGCTTCAAATTTCTGATGGACTCCAACGATCTAGGCTCATTAAACTCAATCTAGTCTCTGTATGCTACTGGAAATCCACTGATGAATATCTGAACCTTGGCCTTCTCCTCCCTAAGGTATGACACATATCTAAACAACTCCAAAAATCTTCTAGTATACTCATCAAATGTCATAGAACCCATTGGAAACTCATAAAACTCCTTAGCCCTGTCATCATAGTACCTCTCCGACAAGTACTTCTTCTTGAAGAGCCTTTAAAATGCATGCCAAGTCAATTCTTCCTCATGTATAGCTTTGAAATTATTCACGTCTTCAGACCAAATATCCACTTTAACTTTGAGACTGAAAGTGGGTATCTTTTCTTTCATGTTTTCTGAATAACCATGAAATCGAAAGAATTTCTTCATACCAAGCAACTGTGCCATTGCATCCTAAGATTTCTTCATATCTCTATCAAAGGTAGGTGACTTTGCCTTCTTAAAATCATTTGGAAAGTATCCCCTATCACTTCTCATGTAGGGATGATAACGATGATGATCATGATTCCTGTCAGAACCAGAACTAGAATAGTACCTGTGTCGATCACCTCTCCTATCCGGTGTGTCCAACAACCTGCCATCTCTAATCGTGTCAGATCTATCCAACCTGTGTCTATTGGGAGACCTACTTCCATATGCCCCATTATTTTTTTCCTCCTATCCATGGTTGATCCAAAGTGGTCCTTGCCTTTGGGAAAGAAACTTGATACCACCTCTGTTATGAAACCAACTCAC
>APFE031682872.1:43318-115482 GCA_000404065.3 Pinus taeda
TAATAGCTGAATGATCTTTATTACCAGTTATTGTTTGAAATCTTTTTAGATCGCATAGAAGAAAGATCACACCCCGGGTTAGCATAAATTTTGATGTTTTTTTGTTTATTAGAATACAACAGTATAGCATTAGATCAGAATTAGGATAGAAGTATTCCATTTAGAACAGAAATACCCATCTTTCTCACACACACACACTGAATTGGGAAACTGGTCCCATATCCCCAGTCAAACCCGCTATACCAAATGGATAAGGAGCTGCCAACCAAGGTCCCGACCGGGCAGGTACCCCCCTTGTTGTTGACCCGATTTTTGGGGCCTTCAACAAGACCCAACTGACAACTATTCTGACTATAATAAACACATACCCTGTGGTGCTCCTCCTGTTATCTCTATCACCCACTATATCTGCATCAACATATCCCTATAGAGCAATGTTTGAACCACCGAAGCATAATTCTTGATTTTTGGTTCCTCTCAAATACCTGAGAATCCACTTCACCACCATCCAATATTCTTTTACTAGACTGTTCATGTACCTTATTACATCTCCCGTTGCATGTGTAATATCAAGCCTTGTGCAGACCATTGCATACATTAAGCTTCCAATTGCCAATGCATATGGAACTTTAGACATATAAGCCATTTCTTCCTGAGCCTTGGGACACACTTCCTTAGTTTTAAATGGCTAGCCGAAGGTATACTAATTGGTTTTTCATTTTGCATATTAAATATTTTCAACACCTTTTCTATGTACTGACTTTGAGACAATGCTAATCTTTTATTCTTCCTGTCGCTAGTTATTCTCATACCAAGGATTTGTTTTGCAGCACCGAAATCCTTCATTGCAAATGAGTTTGCCAATTTTACTTTGAGAACATTTATTTCTTGCATGTTAGAACTTGCAACAAGCATGTCATATACATACAATAACAATATAATATAGCTTCCAACATTTTGCCTTTTGAGATAAACACAATGATCAAAGTGGCATCTAGTATAACCTTGTTCAAACATAAACCTATCAAATTTTAGATACCATTGCCTTGGAGCCTGTTTTAAGCCATGCAAACTCTTCTTCAACTTGCACACTAGTTTCTCCTTCCCTTTTATCTCATATCCTTGTGGCTACTGCATATATATCTCTTTCTCCAAATCCCCATGGAGAAAGGTTTTCTTTACATCTAACTGCACAAGATGCAAATCTTCATCTACTACTAGACTTAAAATAGTTCTGATTGAAGTCATTTTAACAACAAGAGAAACTATCTCATCAAAGTATATACCCTTTTTCTCTAAAAACCCGTTCACCACAAGTCTAGCTTTATACCTTTTTCTACCTCCATCTTCTTCCTTCATCATGTAAACACATTTATTCTACAATGTTGTTTTACCTGCAGACAACCTAACTAAGTCCCAAGACTGGTTATGGCTAAGGAGTCCATCTCTTCTTTCATGGCTTGCTCCCACTTCTTCCTAGTTTCCACCTGCACTGCTTCTTCATAACATTTTGGTTCACCAGAATCAGTCAACAATACATAATATAATGAAGGAGAGTATCATTCAGGGGGTCTACTTATCCTAGTAGATCTTCTAACACCACTTTTGGGTGTTTGAGGTGCTTGTTGCTGTTGTGGTTGTTGTTCTAGCTATTGATCATTATGATTTTCAGGCACCATCACTTTTCCTGTGATATCATCAAGCACTACATATTCTTTTTTTTCTTTTTCCTATTTCTTTTCTTGTAACTGATTCTTATACAAGACCTTTTCATTGAATATTACATCTCTGCTCCTAATGATTTTGTGATTTTCATAATCATATAAGCGTTAACCAAAATCATTAATACCATATCCAATAAAGGTGCATTTCTTTGATTTTGCCTCAACTTGCTTGGGCAGATGGGGACTATCCTTCTTTAGGGCACTTGACTTTATTAGCGAGATCATGCATACCTCACTGTCGTTTGGCTTTTGTTGTATTTTGTTTATTAATGTGGACAAAGGATTCACAACCAAAAGTCTTTAAAAATGAGTAGTTTACCTTTTTACCTGTCCATGCCTCCTCTGGAATAGCACCATCCAAGGAACTTGAAGGCCCTCTGTTTATTAGATAAACAACAATGTCTACATCATCTTCCCAAAATTGTAAAGGAAATCCTGCATGCAATCTCATGCACCTTGCACGCTCCATGATTATCCTGTTCATCCTTTCTGACACACCATTTTCTTGTGGTGTTCTTGGAACTATCTTCTCTCTGTGAATTCCATTCTCTGAATAGTACCTATCAAACTCTTTGCTACAATATTCACTTGCATTATCTGATCTGAGACACTTCAAACTTTTTCCTGTCTCATTTTCAACTAAAGCTTTCCATTTCTTGAAAGTATCAAATACATCAGATTTATTTCAAATACATTAAATCCAAATTTTTCTGGTTGCATCATCAATAAAAGTAACATAATAACGAGAGCCACCAAGAGATGATACCTGAGTAGGTCCCATACATCTATATGCACAAGCTCTAATTTTTCGCTCTTATTTTCTTTCCCAACTCTAAGGAATCTGACTCTCTTCTGTTTTCCATATACACAATTTTCACAGAATTTTCAATCAACATGCTTCAAACCTAGCAAAAAATTTCTTGAGTGAAGAATCTACATCCCCTTCTCGCTCATGTGCCCGAGCCTATGATGCCACAATGCCGTATCTTCTCCTGTAGAGGTTAAAGCATTAACATAATTAGAAATACCATTGCATAAATACAATGTACCAACCCTTTCTCCTTTTGCTATTACTAGGGATCCTTTTGTGACCTTCCAAGTTTTATCTGTGAAAGTAGTTATGCAACCTTCACCTCCCAACTGCCCTGTTGAAATCAGATTTTTCTTCAACTCTGGAACATGCCTTACCTCCTTCAATAGCCACTAATTTCTATTTTTGTTGTTTTAAGAAAACTGTACCCATTCCAATGATTTTACAGGGTTTATCATCACCCAATCAAACCTGTCCAAAATCTCCTTGAACATAATCATGAAAATGTTTCCTATCAGGTGTGGCATGGAATGTGGCCCCTGAATCTACCACCCAGGCATCAATAATATTTTCTAATGAAAGAATCAAAGCATCTTGCAACACATCACCTGTTACATTTGCTTCATGATTAGTTTCTTGCTGTGTGTCTCCTTCTTTTCCCTTTTGAGACTTGTAGTCTTTCTTCAGGTGTCCTTTCTTCTTGCATTTCCAGCACACTATCCCAGATCTAGACTTGGATCTGCCTTTTCTTGACTTACTGCGATATCTTGAGCTCTTTCCTCTTTCCATTTTTCTTCCCCTAGTCTCTGTAGTCAAAGCATTGCCTGATTTCTCACCAGACCTTTTCCATCACATTTCCTCGCTAAGGATTGCACTGACAACATCATCAAACTTTAAAGTACTAGATCCAGAGAGAGAGTCACTAATGGCCATAACTAAGCCATTCCAACTTTCTGGCAATGAGCACAGAAATAACAGAGCCCTAACTTCATCATCAAAATTTACCCCTACACAACTTAACTGACTTGTAACTGTATTAAAATCATTTAAATGGTCTGTAATAGATCCACCTTTTGACATCTTCATATTAAATAAACGCTTCATAAGAAATACCTTATTTGAGGCCAAGGGTTTTTTCATATAGTTTTGGCCAATGCCGACATTAAACCCTATGTTCTTGTTTCCTTTGAAATATTAAACGCTACTGATGCCGCTAGGAACAACTGTATTGTTCCAAGTGCCTTCCTGTCGAGAATATCCCATTATGTATCTATCATACTCATTGGCTTCTTTGTCTTTCTGCTCAATGGTAGGTACAGATATCTCTCATACAGATAATATTACATCTGCATCTTCCATAGCTGGTAGTTTTGGCCGTTGATTTTTTCGACCCTAAACCTACCATCTTCTGCCATTACTCCCACTCGAACTAGGAACCCTTCTCTCTTGCGAGTTTATTAGCCAAATAGACCTTCGGCTTTGATACCAGTTGTTAGAAAATTATATATTACAGAGCAATGGAACACATAAAATATTGCAGAAATATAAACATAGAAAATGCATAAAACAAGAGAGACATAGATATACGTGGTTCACCTAGTTTGGGCTACGTCCAGGGAGAAACAACCAGTGCTTCCTTTTATATTATCCAAAAAACTGAAGAGATACAACCTACAATAGATTTTCTGTAACACCATCTTCACTCTCAATCTCCTCTCTCTTTCTCACTCAAAATAAAGATCTACATAGACGCAATACAATTCCCTCATATATAGTGAGGGGTTTCTTTCTAGGGAAAAAAGCCTTAATTAAGCATAACTTCTACCATCAGATCTCCGCCTAATGAACAACCCAGCTTGACTAGAAATTACCATATTTTTACAAGGCAATTTTACATCTATTCTTAGCTTCGGGGGTGCTGCCCCGGAACCCCCCCAGAGTCGCAGCCCCCCCCCCTCCCTTGCCCCCCCTGCAAGGAATATTTTACGGGCGGCGTTGCCGCCCCATTTTGAACTGGGGTCCAATGCGGCAATACCTTTGAATACAGAAGATAATCAGGCTTCACACCCGACAAATATTGAGTTGTCTATGAATAATTTGATTTGAAATAGGTGTGCACCAGGGAGCAAGGAGAAGACTCAAATCTGAAAGATTTGAAATATGTTAACATGTATGCTTAATTGATTTACTTACTCCAAATGTCTAATATTGACGAAATTTTGATATTATGATCTAAATGATTTATTCAGAAGTCTGTAGTATTGACAATCAAGGTTGCAGAAAGTGAAATTGTGTTTGTAGCGAAATTTTTTCAGATCTATGTAGGTATGTTTGGGTATAGTCACATACATACGTGGATCCACCTCTGAAGGGTCATGCATATAATCAGTGAAATAATTTTCAATGTGTGCAGATCTGTACATGTGTTGTGAATGATAAGTGCATACATACATTGAGATTCCTTGTGGATGTCACGTACATAAACTAGGGTCTGATTTGTTGATTGATGCTTATAGATCTCATGATTGATGTTTACAATTGATTTTATCCAGTTTACTTTCCTTTATTTGTCGGTGATGTCTTTATTATGATTGAAGTGATTTGGTTGAATCGATCAGTTTTAATGGCACAAAATTTTGACTGAGTGTATGATCTGTAATTGATTAAGAAATATATGATTAATTTAGTGATATGTAGTTGGTGAAATGGTCCATGAATGGTTTAGTGAGTATTGATTTACTATTCAGTGTTTTGATATCTGTACGCATGTGTTATACAGAGAAAAACACGTATATGAGTGAGTCTTAGTATAGTCACGTACAAAATTTGATATTTGTTGTTTCTGGTTGGGTTCTAATGAAATGCCTTGATGCTTGAAAATTTTATTTTATTTGTAGTGTGGCAGTATTTCAGATTCATTGCTTCAGTTTGTTTGGGTTTATGGTTAATATGGGTCTAGTTTAAAAATTTGATGAAAGGTGACCTACAGGTTGTGTGATGATTGTTTGAATGGTGTTACCAATATGAAACATTATGAAAAGTGGTTCACAAGGAGATGAGTGTAGCAACCTTCAGAAAGGGAGTAGGAGCTCCCTTCCGTTAGGAGTCGGTAAACGAGTTCAGGGTGTTGTATCTCCCTTCGAGTGGGTCCTAGAAAACGAGAAAAGATTGTAGCCTTCTGTAGGTTGGTGCCTATGTACTGACAAGAGTATGCATCAATCCAAATGTAATATTTTTCTTTATATCATAAAAAATAAGACAAAGACAACAACAACAATGGTTTTCTCCCACATTGTGTTTCCATCTAAAATCCTAGTGTTCTATGTGTGCTTGCTATGATTTCTTTATTTTCTTTACTACATACTAAAAGTATTAATCTACTTATGAACTAGTTGAAGATAACTTTATGATAGAATACATAAAAATCAGTAAACTGGATATACGTTGGTTTCCTTCTCTAAAGTAGTGTACATACACAAGTTGCCTTAATAACTATTAATAGCATATATTTTTCAGAATATAAAATTTGGAAGCTTTGAATTTAAAATACTGATTCAACCCCCCCACAATGTTTTTTCCTAACAAATGCATGTAATGTTTCGCTTGCCGACAATGGAGTTTGAATCCATCCTCTTCAATTTCCCAAATTCAACCTTCACAGGCTAG
This sequence comes from Pinus taeda, assembly GCA_000404065.3. NCBI lineage: Eukaryota > Viridiplantae > Streptophyta > Pinopsida > Pinales > Pinaceae > Pinus > Pinus taeda. The sequence continues at coordinate 49,520 of APFE031682872.1, forward strand.
ATAACTAATAAAAACCAAGTACGCAAAGCTAAACTCCACGTAGTGTTTTCCACAATGACCAAAGGAAGGACGTGGCATGACAATTCGATCACCTCAAGCAAAAAAAACCAAAGCATTACAAGTTGGTTAAGTCTATAGACAAAAAATAACTATCATGGGAATCGAGGGGAATAAATTCAACATCAATGTGACTTTCTTGAGCTTGAAGACCACCATAGTGCAAACCTCTAGGGTCAAAATAGATAGATAGACACGATTTACAAAAGGGATAAACTACCACATCATCGCCCTCAAGCCTATAACACTCCCTCCCATTCCCTTGGAGTTCTTGGGCTTGTGGGAGGTGTTTCTTTTAACTAACCCAACCTCCATGGTCTCACCATGAAGATGGGGCTACAAAAATTATTATTCACAAAATTTTGTAGAATTAAATTAAAGCAACATCGTCACATTCAACTTATCGATATTTTTCAGGCGATATAAATTTTACCTCAATCAGACTCTTATTTTGAAAGTTATGTCCTTTTAAAGATTAAACAATTAACTCTAGCCATGTCATCAAGATGTTTCCATGCGAAACCCACATGGCCCTACCACATCATCCACAATACCTATGTGGAACCCACGTGGACTCAACAGTGCATCCGTGGTGCTTGCGACCTCAACCTAGCTTATGGGTCCCACTGGGCCTGACCTCTTCTCATTTTGCAACACTTCTACATTATATCTAGTCTCGAGGAAATTTGGTTGCACATGAAAATTCCTAAGTAGCATCTCTCCTAGACCCCCAAAATTTTGAATCTTCAAACCAAGAATTCGAAGAATCCATCCCTAACCCACGTTTGGGGCTGCATGCATTTGTGCCTTGCCTCACCCCTGGATGTCCTAGATTCCAGATGTATTTGCTACTTGTGAGGTAATTTAGCCTTGTGCTAATATGCCTTTCCAGGCTTCCCACCTCAGATACTCATATGAAATCTCGCTTTGTGTCTTCAATCACCCAAATAGGCCCCACTAAGTATAACTCCTTTTCACTTTCTTCTCCATATGTTATCGAGGTCATTTCGAATTTAGTGCATTTCAAAAAGTTCAAAAGTGCACACCAACTGAATGCCTAGACTCTTGGATACATCTTCCAATCTTGAAGTACATCCAACTTGGATACCAAAATCCTGTCAGTGACTTATCCGATCCTCGATACAAGTCTGATTTATGTAGTGCTTAGACTTATAAATTCTAAGGGATTTTCAGGGACTCACCCAACCTTTCCTTAAACAAGGTGTTACTTAGAACACTAACTTTTATAAGAATGAAACCATCTTTTCAACAATAACAATCCAGATATCTTAACATAAGCATAAGAGATCAATGAAGCTATTAACATGCCCACTAACAAACACTGAAACAAGCCAAGTCATGGATAAAACTACTTTAAAACTTAAATACAAGAGTAGCATATCCTACCCCGAAATGAGTACCACATCATACTATGGGATTCACTGATAAACCATACTTTTCAAAACCATTAATCCTTTACTAGGAAGGAAACTTAAATCAATTAGTCTTCAAAATTCAAAGATCCATAAGATCCATAACATGCAAAATAATGGAATTCACACATTGTAACAATTTAAATGGGTACATCAAGCATTCATACAAGACTACATAAATGGCTATGTAACTTAAGAAAGTACCAACAATCATAGAGGCCTCCAAGCCCCTCATAGCCATGAATACATTTAGATAATATCTCACCAAAGACAAACAATAATGTAAAATTCTTCCATGAACAATGTTGATACATTCATTGTTGCAATACATAACAACATCATTCATTATTCACAATGCAACACACCTACAAGAAAATAAACTTGTCTAATTGACTTAAATTATTGACAACTGAGGGAGGGACTTCAACTCTCCACCCAACCATAAGCCAATTGCATTGCAATATTTCTTGCTACCGATCACCCTCGAGCCAAATTCAAAGTTTAAGGAGTTACATGCTCAAGGGAATTCACACGAATACAATTCAATGGATAATTAAGAAGAGAAGCCGACTATCCGTGTGGTTTATCTATTGCCTCCAAAAATAAAGACCATAATAACCCAATATATCAACAAAAAAATATCATAGGGATTCATCTGAGGCTTAATAAAGTATTTTTCAATTCCGGGAGAATGAATACACTGTATAGGTAGCTATCAACTGCGTTTTCCAGACAAGTATTGTAGGAGTCTAGAGCCCACAATCTAGGTGGTTTATTAGCTTACTGAGCAATTACACAAGTGGTATCATCCCCAAGGCAAGAACATAAGGGTTTATCAGCTCCTTTAAGGAAGCATCTAAGTGTCTTAGCTTTTCAAGTGGTGTATCATCCTTCCAGCAAGCACCCCAAGAGTTTATCAGCTCCAAGGTAAGCACTAAGTAGTTCAACTTCTCCACTGAACTGTCAATGGCTAACCAATGCATAAGTACACACCATGACCCTTAGAAAAACATAGGAAGCATTGTCCCAATCATAGAGCATAGGATAGAAAATGTCATTTCTCCCTTGAAAATCCACATTCACTACCAATCCCATGCTTGGCACTCTTTTACACTCAATATTCGTTGTTTTTCCTTCTGTGAGCTACCTCTTACTCCCATACTAGGTTGCATGCTTGTGTATATTCTTACATAATTCTCAACATACTACAATATCGTTTCCCATCAATCTCCTTTGCTTCATATCCCTTCTTTAGCATGTTGACCACACTACATGCCACACGATAACTTAAACCATATGGGATCTTCCTTCACTCAATAATATCATACATGAATTCTTTGCTTGCACCAACAATACCATAAATTAATTAGGGAGGAAGGTGGTAGAATAAATGCAGTGGTTTGGTTTTAGAATCAAGACAAGAAACTCCTCCTTCTCATATCTCTAAATCAGTGTCCACTCCTCCAACCCAATCATTGTTTACATTTCCACAACATCTACATGAATTACAATTCATAGTGACATTTACAAGAGGGGTAAAAAAAAAGGTTTTTCATAGATCCCACCCCCTTAGAGGAACACCGTCCTTGGTTTTCTATACCCAAGAAAAAAAATTCAAAAATGTTCTACACCCATACACAAAATTCAACAATGTTATATACTCGAACTAAAAATTCAATAGTGTTCTATACTAGAGCACAAAATTCAACAATGTTCTATTCCCCAACTCAAAATTAAATAATGAGATTTATATATACACAACTTTTTTCACATTTACTTACACAGTAAAAAAATATGGGTATAATACCCTCATCTGATCAACCATTTACCAAGTTTCCTCATCTGGTCCAAAATGCTTCCAATGCACCTTGACCTACTTGATTACTAGATTCCAAAGCGTGGTTTGCATCCCATATAGAATGTACTGTGGTTTTGGATGGAATTATATCTTGGATTCCACTTGCATCACATACCAATGAACAACATGGTTAACATCATACACATTCTTTTTAACAAAATAAATATGGAAAACATGATGTGCTTAAAAATTCATGTGCTTTTACTATGGGTGGGAAGGTTAGTATGTAATCCACTGACCTGACTCTTTCTAATATTTGAAATAGTCCACAAAATCTTGGTGGTAACTTAACACAAGAACCAATTCTTAATCAAATTTTCCTTGGTATAATATAGAAGTAAACATATTCTCCCACTTGGAACTCTTTGCACATTCTCTACTAATCTACATAGCTCTTTTGTTTGTCTTGACCTACTTTTAATTTATGTCTGATAGTGATTACTTGCTATTCCATTTCCTTTAGCATATCAGGTCCAAGAAGCACCATGTTCACTCGATCATTCCAAATTATGGGTGTATTACACTTTTTAACATACAAAGCCTCATAATATCTCATCTTTAATGATTCCCATACCCATTATTATAGAAAAATTCTAACAAAGGTAAAAACTCTTCCCATCTCTTAGGCTGATGCATGACATACATTCTTAGCATATCTTGCAACACCCTGTTTAATCTTTTAATTCATTCATCCATTTGATGATGATACATTGTACTCAATGCTAACTCGATGCCAAGACTAATAAACATCGCTTTCCAAAACTTTGAGGTGAACTTGGCATCCCAATATGAGATGATATTTTTGGGTATACCATGCAATATAAATAGTTCTTTAATGAAAATATAAGCAATATTAATTTCCTTGTGGGTAGAATTGACAACTATAAAATTATCTATGCAACTTATCTATTACCACCATTATGTCATCATGATGTCTAAATGTCCTTGTTAGTCCTGTGATGAAGTTCATTGAAATTACTTCCCACGTCCACTCAAGAATGGGGATTGGTTGAAACTTTCACTTGTTGATACTCCAAGCACTTGGAAAGATACTTGAAAACATACTTTTTATGCCCAACCAATAGTAAATCCTTTTCATAGTTGTTATGATTTTTTATAACCAAGATGACCTACATAAGGTCTTCTGTGAAACTCATTAGAAATGGGCTTCTTCAAGTCTCTCATACAAGGTATATACTACCTACTTTTAAACTTCAACATACCATCATCTTTGAATGATTGATTCTTGCTCAATTCCCCTTCTGGATCCTACTACAAGCATTCCTTCACTTGATGGTAATGATAATCCTGATGCATTTCCTATTTGATCCTTTCCTTAATATCAAATTCACAAGCATTGATGGCCACCACATGATCCACCTGTGGCCTTCTGCTAAGTTCATCCACCACTTTGTTTTCCTTGTATTTGATATACTTTATTGAAAAATCAGATTGATTAATCAAATCTAGCCACCTTACTTGTCTTGCATTAAGATTGGTTTGGTCAAATAAATACTTCAACCCTCCATGATTTGACATCCAAAAAAACTTCCTCCCCAACAAGTAGTGTCTCCATATTTTCAATGCATGCAGTATTAATTATAGCTTAAAATCATGAGTGACATAATTTCACTCATGCTCATTCAACTTCCTTGATTCATGACAAACTACCTATCCTTCTTGCACTAGTAGTCCATCAAGCCCCTCTTTACAGACATCGATGCAAACCATAAACTCCTTTTATAGATATGCTATTCTCAATATTGGTGCATGCATGAGCATATGTTTTAATTTCTCTAGATTGGCTACAAATTTTCTTTCCATTGGAATTTAATTTCTTTCCTTTGCAATGTTATGATTAGATGTTTAATATTTGAAACTTTCTAAATAAACCTCTGGTAATATCGTGCCAATCCAATAAAGGATCTAAATTCTACAACATTCTGAGGAGTAGGCCACTCCATTATGACTTTTATCTTCTCAAGATATAATAATAATCCTTCCTTGGGAAACAATATGGCCCAAGTGCTAAACTTGTGATTGGAAGAATTCACATTTTATGAGCTTGGCATAAATCTTGTGTTCTCTCAACAATTGTAAAATTGTTGCTAAATGTTCTTAATGTTCTTCCTTTGTTTAGAATAAACCAAATGTCATGTAAAAATACCAACACAAAATTGTCCAAATATGGACTGAGAATGTTGTTCATCAAAAAAATATTTGTTGTTGGAGCATTGATGGGTCCAATTGGCACCACCACAAATTCATAATTCCTATAGCTAGTTTGGAAGGATGTCTTGTGGATCTCTTCATCCTTGATTCATACTTAATGGTACCCATACCTCAAGTCTATTTTTGAAAATATTGCAGCTCATCTCATCTTATCAAAGAAGTCGTTAATCCTAAGAAATTGATACTTATTCTTTCCTTTGGGTTTATTTAACTATTTGTAGTCAATGCACAATATCAATGTATCACCCTTTTTCTTCACAAATAATATTTGAGCTCCCCAGGGTGATACGTTAGTTATGATTCCCCCTGTCCAAAATTTCCTTTAATTGTAATTTTAGTTCCACTAGCTCCATTGTGATCATGCAATACAAATCTCTTGACACTAGTGTTGATCCTGGTATTAATTCAATTGAGATTTCAATTTCTCTTCTTGGTGGAAAACCTAGATTCTCCTTAGGAAAAACATCAAGGAACTATTTTAATATTGGGTACTCTTCATTCTTTCTTTATCAACCTTTGATTCATTGGTTACTTGGACAACATATAATTCACACCCTTTCTAGTTGCACATTTTCATCTGCAATGCTGAGATTTTCCTAACAATCACAGGTTTCCTTATCCCTTGTAGTGTCACACTTTCCCCTTTATTACTGAGACAATCTATTGATTTATTGTAGCAATGGATTTTTGTCATATGGCTTGCCACCGAGTCCATGTAAATTAACACATCATATGAACCCAATGGCAATAGGTTCAAATATGTGCATGTGGGCATACCACTTATCACTACTAAGCATGAACTAAGAATGTCTTCAACTTGCCTCTTAGTCCCTATTGCTATCTAGACTAACCATGAATTTCCATGGGTTATCTTCTACAGTGAACACTTCTCTGCAACTTTTGGGCTAATATAACTAAAATTGGAACCTCGGTCATTCAAAATCAAAATAGGTTGGTTATCGACCATACCATATATTTCAATTAATGATGCTTGGTGATTGGATTTCTTGTTGTCCAGTACAACATAGATTCCTAGTACATTCTAAGCTACATCGTCCACTATCTCTACTTCGTGTATTTCATATAGCTTGGTATCCCTTCATAAGTAGTTTTCTCCACATGTTTAACATTGTGTGGGACTCCTCTGAACACCTTGGTTCCCTCTCTTGTTGGATTAGAGAATTTATCTTTACTAGAAACAATTGATTTATACTAAATCTCACTTATTGCAAAAGTGGTGAGCTTAACGTTCCTTCTTCCTGAATGATGTCCTAAATATTTATGCCCTTTCCCTCTAAAGTTGATCTTACCTTTTACTTTCCAGTCAGTTCATAATTCAGTTTTATGCTTGGATTGGTCATAGAAATACCTCATTTTTTAGATGGTGTCCTTCAATGTTTCTCTCTCACCAAAATCTACTCTGTCGCTATAAGCCAATGGATATACATTTAAATACCTATGGATCTTAACCTTCTCATCCTTGATGTAAGGCACATACCTTAAAAACTCCAAGAATTTGGTTGTATATTCATTAGTTGTTAATTTACCTAATTTGTGCTCATAAAAATCCTTTCCCTTGCTGTCATATTACATTTTAAATAGGTACTTCTCTCGAAAATATCTCTCAAATATTCTCAAGGATAGCTTGTTATAGACATATTTGGGCACTGAAACCTCAATCACATATGTCCATAAGCCAAGGGATTCTAAATCCATAAAAGTGTTGTTTCATACCCTAAAGGATCAAGGTCAGCTGATTACATCATTTCCTAGAAGTTCTCCCTAAACAACTGCACAAAACTGGTCAAAACTAGACCATACAGACTGCTCCATGCTAAGGGTGCGATGCATCTCACCTGCTACACACAAAGGGTGCAATGCATACTGAAAATCCATTCTGTAGGGTGTGATGAGCGAGAGCGAACAAATGGTAGAGGAAATTTGCTAGGTGGAAACCCAGAGAATCTTCTAGAAACTGCTCATATGAAACTTACCTCTCTGAATTCGCCCAGGGATGAGTAAGAGATCATGAAATATCCAAGTGGAACCAAGAACTATCAGTGAAATGACACTAATCAAAATCCTAGAAGCTGACTCACCCCCCTGCAAATATCTATATATGAATCCCTCATCCTAGAGATCCAGAGGCTGAAATTTTGTATTTTGTAAGGAAGTGTTGTTGGTTTCTCTATGAGACATTGTATTGTTGGGTAATATAGATTTTCATGAGGTGAAAAGGGCTTTCATGCTAGGAGAGTGGTGTTGGATCAGACAACAGGATTGTAATCCTCTCTTCTACTACTTCTATCAATAAATCTATTTGAGTTTTCCTCCATATACTTGTATATTTATGAATCTTGTATTTGTGTATGGTTAATGTACATCTGATCCTATATTGTTTATGGTTATAGATCTCTATGCTTTGATGGTATTTTTCTACCTTGACTCTACAAGTGTTCTTTGAATTGGGACAAGCAAGAAAGGAGTGGCGAAAGCTCTATCAAAGGAGAGAGGAAACAAGCAAGGAGCCAAGCGAAAGACTAAGGCTGGTGTTCTCTGCTTCTCTCTCATCTATCTGTCATAAAGGAACACACAAGTAACTTTGAATTGTTTGTTTCTAAGATAGCTACTCATCTTAGTGGGACTAGCAGATCTAAGTAGACACTAGTTTTCTCGGAAATAAAATGGCGACTCCGCTGGGGAGTGAATAGTTTGTTTGTTTCTCACTGTTGTTTGCTTTATAAACTACAGACAAAGCCTAAAGTTAAGCCATCTAGCCTTCGAACTACTTTTTCTATGCAAGTACAAAGTAGATCAACGCTGCTTCAGTCAATCTTTGGGTTGGTTTATGAACTGAACATTTGAATTGCAAACATCTAAGAGCCTTAGTGGTAGCTTAATAACCTCTTTAGATCAGCCCCTATAATTTGTGTTTACTACCTATCATAAGCTCAGCCTAAATTCCTGAACTTAGCTGCAAACTGTGGGTAAAAACCAAGCTCAGTATCGTCCCTGGACCATCGCACTATCTCTCATTGGTAGTCTGGATGCATCACACCTGCTGTGTGTTGCAGGTGAGATGCATCCCTATTTTCCTTAAGGATAGGTGCGATAATTGAATGAGACTGTTTCTGCCTCTAGATTTTGGTTTTTTCTTCATTGTTTTCAGCTCTATTTAGTAGTTTCACTGTCTATGATCAGTATATCATTGTTGAGCCTTCTTCCTTTACATTATTCAACCTCCATTGATAAGGAATTGTGAATGTTTTTTCTTTATGTATTTTTCATCATTTACAGTCCTCCTTTGCAAATAGTAGCTTAATTGAGCTGTCGTCTTTTGATTTGAAAGTGTTGCAACTGTCGTTTTCAATCAAGAAAAAGAGTGTCGTAAAGTCTTCCTCTTTTAGATAGTCGATTACACTTTTGCCATTGTATTCGATTTGAATTATCAATTCTTTGAAGTGTCGAAAACAGTTTTCAATTCAAAAGTGAAAGTGTCGTCTTAGTCTTCCTTTAATTTTTTGAAAAGGAATTGCTAAAGTGCCACTTTGAAGAAAAGTAGCTTAGATCTGTACTTAATTTTGTTTTTGTCATTCTTACATTAAGGAAACTGAAAAACAAATACATGCATGTGCATTTGCATTTAGACTGCATGCGAAATTGATTTAGGAAAAGTGCATTTAGTGTGTGATCTCTACTCTATGTTGAAAGAATTTTACTCTTCTTTCCTTAGTAGCTAGGATTTTCATTACTAAAAGAAAATAAAATACTTTTTATCATTCTAGATTTCATATTTAGGAATTGTATATATACATCACACGGTGAACCTTAAAAGGAAAACTTCTTAAGAAAGATCAACTATAAAATAAACCTCAATGAACATAAAAACGCTTTGGAACCTAACGCACAACATCTAGAAGTCTAGGCTAGGGACATATTCCGACGTCGTAAAGCCTGGTAACTATCATTTTCATTGTAGGTTGGGTGATTCCTCTTCTTTGATATGACAAGTGCCAGTACGGACTTTTGCTCCCACATACCATCGAGTATATATTGGGATACCACAATAGGCTTATATCCTTTATCCTTAGGAAGCCGTGTATGTTGCCTTATTAATCGCAATGCACTGAACACATCATTTGGGAAGATTGACTATCCTATGTAAAGTCCTCGGTAATTTCTCTATAATTTACCACCGAGGTGTATATTGAAATTTTGTGATTGGTTTGGTAATCCCTCTGTCTAGACTTTAGAGCAGTCACTTTCATTCCTTTTCAGACTCCTTAAAAGAAAAGGTCCATCTGAGCACTTGTCACTTCAGGCTCATTAAAAATCAAAGGCGACCACAGTCATCTTTAGCTTTTTCTTGACTCTTAAAAATTGAAAAATCAAGTTGTGTCAAAGCGTCATAAAAATTATTTTATTCGGAATAACATCAATGTTCCCCTATTGATATTAGGTTGAGAAAATGGAGTCCACCAGTCAAGGATTTCCCCTTGGGGGGAATCATAGTCCTTTCTCTTCTTGGGGAGATATTGGTGCTCCATACATGGCTACATTGTCCCTTCCAGGACTCACCACTGGCCCGCCAGTATGGCTATTCTCGACCTCTGTCATTAAAAACACAGTAATTCCTGAGCAATCAAATCAGCAATTAGATGATACTGGAGTTGCTCCCCCACCTTCTACTTCATTTGTTTCTCCCTCTCCTTCTTCCTCTTCACTTGGTGAAACTAGTAACACTAAAAACCAAGTAACTGAGAAGAAGAAGAAAGGGAAGGAGAAGAAGAAGAAGAAGCTAATGGCGAAAGGGGGCAACCATGCATTGTCTAGTGAAAATCTACACACTGCACAATCCAATCCCAAATCTCCATGTGTCATTTGCAAAGGAGACCACTATCATCGAGATTGTCCTTGCATCCCACGGATCTTAAGGGACTGGTCTCCTTGCTTGCACAATCTGGTGTCTTCAACCTCTGTTGATCATGTTGAGAGTACACAATCAACTAGTGAAACCAAAGTCAATGGACAAAAAGGAAGATCTAAATTTCCTTGTAGGCTGTGTGAAGGTGATCATGCCTTCCACCATTGTCCTTTTCTGGATGAAGCTAAAAGAGTCTTGGATACCTGTCCTGCTTCACCGCAGCGACTTCCACCTGGATATAAGAAACTCTTGCTAGGTCCATCGCTAGTTGAAAATTCGACTGACACACCTCTGTTGTCGGTCAAGGCATCTATCATTGAAGATAAACCCTCTGAGTTTGCACCAGACGAAATTCAACAGGTTGAGATGGCAGTCGACCTAGTATTGTCTTCAGAAGGTCCACCTTCAGATGATACAGTCTCCAAAGAGAATGAGAACAACACCATTCAAATTCTTTTTGTTAACAAAGAATCTGATGAACATGGGGGTAATCTACCTATTCCTTTACCACAAGAGGGAAGTTCCTCAGTTCAAGAGATTCATCTGGCCGTTTATTCGGTCCCTCCTCTAAGCAATCTAGTAGTTTCCTTCAATTGGAATCTATGAGCGAGACCCCACCTACCATCTAATGTACCATTTCGGATCATAGTACAAGCTTACAGAATGATCATGGCTAGAACTATCATAGATGAAGGGGCTTCCGTGAGTATCCTTTTCTCAACTACTTGGAAAGCGCTTGGTTCACCATCGCTTCTTCCTGAGATTTAGAATATGTCAGGCTTCAATAAAGGAACCAGTCGACCGTTAGGGATCCTTCCAAATTTACCTAAAACTTTGAGAAGGAAAAGTGTTCTGAACATGATGGTAGTCCAAAGACCTCTAGATTACAATCTACTCCTTGGGCGTGACAACATTTACAGCATGGGAGCTATTGTTTCCTCACTCTTTCGGATGATGTGTTTCCCGTATAAAGGCAGAATGGTCCAACTCATTCACTAGCTTTCATTCCCCGGTTCAAACGTAGCTACTAGTCAAATGCCATCCCTAAATGGTTTTTTTGCACTAGGAATGTCTCATCAACCTCCAGCCTATCCACCTAATGACTGCAAGTGATTTGATGAATGTGACTAAACCCAGGGGCAGGCGCCCTGGTCTTCTTTGGCAGGAAAACATTAGATATAAGATATGTTTCCTCGTAGGATATATGACCAATCTGACACACCCGTCCATTTAGGCAAATGGGATCAGTCTGGAAGAAGATTTTCTCATCGAAGGTTATGTGATTGGTAGTGGATCCACACGTTTCACCTTTGTCTATTTTGATGGACAAAGCCAAGGAAGTGTTTTGTCTGCGACGTAGGCGAAACAACCTTATTTTAATGCAAGAACTTCCATATGGTAACCTGGAAACTCTACTTTTCTTTATATCTGGGGGCATGTAACCCTTTTTTACGCAAGCGAAAAGTGACCAACATAACTCTAACCCCATAGTTTTTACTAACTTCAACTACTTAAGTTAGGTGATTGGTGTAGTCCACCATTCATCTTTGCTAGGTATGGCGGTGAAGACAAAGCAAAGGAAATGTTTTGTATGAAACTATCCTACCTAACCTTAGTAGTTTTTTAACCCTTAGGACAGTAGTTGGTTGTTCCTAACTTGCATGAAAAAGGCTCTGGAGAAAAGTTTTGCATGGGGCAAGCTCCCTAAAAAATGAACCTACTAATGAGAGACATCCTTATTAGATGACTGGCACGAGCATGTTTCCACAAAGTTCAAGCTCGTTAAAAAATAAACCTAGCAATGAGCATATGTTCCCCCACAGTTCAAGCTCATTAAAAAATGAACCCACCTTTGGTAAATAACCTTTGTGATTGCATCGCTATCAACTTTTGAGCCTTGGTCGTGTTCTTACCATCACCTCCACTCTTTTAGCCGATCATATGTGTCCACTTGATTGTTTACCCTTTTAAGTAACAACTACGACAAGTGATTCTTTTAGCCACCTTCTTTACATTGCCGTGATTGAAAAGTTCCAAACTTACTTGGAACCAACTGCTACCTGAAAATATCACTCGTTCCTCAAAAATTATGTCTCCTTTAAACCCTTTTCAGACTCATTAAATATGAAAAGATTGTCCAGCATTCCAGCTCGTTAAAGTGTTTGGAAATATAGAGCCTCCTTTAAACCCTTTTCAGACTCGTTAAATATGAAAATATTGTCAAGCTTTCCAGCTCGTTAAAGTATTTGGAAATAATGAGTCTTCCTTAAATTCTTTTCGGACTCGCTAAATATGAAAAGATTGTCGATCACTCCAACTCGTTAAAGTGTTTGGAAATATCGAGTTTACTTTAAACACTTTTCGGACTCGCTAAATATGAAAAGAATGTCGAGCAATTGGCCTCTCCAGCTCATTAAAGTGATTGGAAGTGCCATCCCTCCTCTATATTTTAATCTTTTTAGACCTGAGGGATCATTACACAAAAAGATGAAGCGCTTGTCTTTTTCGGCTCGCTAAAGTGATCAGAAAAGTCATCCCTTTTGTATTATTTTATATTTTTTTCAGACTTATGGGATTATACTACGAAAAAGGACTACTGGAGTTTCCTTTCCGTCTCTTTTCAGACTCTCTAAAACTGAAAAGGACCTAGTTATCTTTTTTCGTTACACTCGTTAAAACAATAGCGAAAACTTGTCCATACGAACAAGAGCGAGTTTCACTGTCGCTAGGCTCGCTAAAACATAGCGACAGGTTTCCCCAAAGGGAAAACTATAGAACAAGCATATGTTATCCTCCTCAAGCTTGACAAAAATAAAGAGGTACTGGTCAGCAATGACTGGGGAAAAAGGGGAAGAAAACTTGAATAACTTCATTGGTAGCAGGTCACTCTTGAACATGACACTTTCACTCCATCACCATGATTGAGTCGGGTTGGATTATTCTGTTCACCGGTCATATCACCATTGGTCCTCTGTACCATCCATTTTTTGGGGCTAACACTACCAATCCATCTCAGTGTCACCGATATTTTCAAGAGAAGTCACTTAGAGGTTTCACCAACCCATCTAACGCCTCATCCACTACAATACCTTCACACTCCATTTTTCATGATCGCCACCTTGAACCTTGTATAATTAGATCGTTTTCACCTCCACAAAATCATTTGCTCCATTTCGTGTCGTAGGTGTGGGATTCATTAAGGCCCTCCTATGACGGGTCACTTCTTGTCAACATCAGCTCATTATCCAAGAAGTTGACTTAGGAACAACCCTTTCATTACTTTGAAGCTTGCATGCCTCAATGGCAGGTTTCTCACTTCCGGCGACAGATTTACATCAATGGCCTTCGACTGAAATATTTTGCGTGGTGTTCGACATTGACTCATGTATTCACACCACGTGAATTGTACTACAGTACCTTGAGGGTCATTATCAATATCGGTGATTCCTCTCATGCCTGTTAACAGCTTACATCATTGGCTGATAATCAGGTGATGTCTTTCCATGTTCGACATCAGAACATCTTTTCACATGGATCGACTTGTACTTCGAGCGAAGATTGAACAAGTTTGAAGACCTTGGATCTAGTTTCATCCATCTGTGCTGTGATATATTTAGCAAAATAAGGACATCAAATGTACTCCATAGCTGCACAGATAATCATCCAAGCTAAGCGATGATGGCTCTACTAGAATCATCAGTCTGCCACATAGACGGTTGTCTGTCCTATGTACATCAAAATGAATTTATAAATCTGAGCATGGGAATTCCTGCCTCAACTAGATCATGAAATATTATGAAGACAATGTATTTTATTGTATCTTATTACAGGTCACCTTCCAGTTCGAAAAACCTTGGATCCTCATGATAAAGCATTTCACCCGACATCAGAAGATTTACGACCTCATGCTTTAGGGGGAAACTGTTATAAACATATTTGGGCACTGCAACCCCAATCACATATGTCCATAAACCAAGGGCTTCTAAATCCATAAAAGTGTTTTTTCATACCATAAAGGATCAAGGTCAGCTGATTACATCATTTCCCAGAAGTTCTCCCTGAAAAACTGCTCAGAACTAGTCAAAACTGGACCATACAGACTGTTCCATGCTAAGGGTGCGATGCATCTCACCTACTACACACAAAGGGTGCAATTCATATTGAAAATCCCTTCTGTAGGGTATGATGAGCGAGAGTAGACAAATGGCAGAGGTAGTTTGCTAGGTGGAAACCCAAAGAATCTTCTAGAAACTGCTCATATGACACTTGCCTCTCTGAATTCACCCAAGGATGAATAAGAGATCATGAAATATCCAAGTGGAACCAAGAACTATCAGTGAAATGACACTAATCAAAATCCCAGAAGCTGACTCACCCCCCTGCAAATATCTATATATGGATCCCTCATCCAAGAGATCCAGAGGTGGAAATTTTGTATTTTGTAAGGAAGTGTTGTTGGTTTCTCTATGAGACATTGTATTGTTGGGTGATCTAAATTTTCATGAGGTGAAGAGGGATTTCATACTGGGAGGGTGGCGCTGGATCAGACAGTTGGGTTGTAATCCTCTCTTCTACTACTTCTATCAATAAAGCTATTTGAGTTTTCCTCCATATACTTGTATATTTTTGAATCTTGTATTTGTGTATGGTTAATGTACATCTGATCCTATATTGCTTATGGTTATAGATCTCTATGCTTTGATGGTATTTTTCTACCTTGACTCTATAGGTTTTCTTTGAAGTGGGATGAGCGAGAAAGGAGTGGCGAAAGCTCTATCAAAGGAGAGAGGAAACAAGCAAGGGGCCAAATGAAAGACTAAGGTTGGTGCTCTTTGCTTCCCTCTCATCTATCTCTCATAAAGGAAAACAAAAGTAACTTTGAATTGTTTGTTTCTAAGATAGCTACCCGTCTTAGTGGGACTAGCAGATCTGAGTAGACACTAGTTTTCCTGGAAACATAGCTCCCCTACTTTAATTTTCTTGACATTCCTCAAGTATTCCCACTAGATATCGACTTTTCCTTTCAAACTGAAAATGGATACAGTTTCCTTAATATTCTCAAAGTGATCATGTACTTTGAAGTACTTCTTAATTCCTAGTATCCATGCCTTTGCTTCCTCATCCTTCTTCACCTCTCTATCAAATGTAGAAGGTTTTTCCATAAATTATTTTGGCACCAAAATTTTTCCTTTCCTTTCTTATTGATAATGTATCTTAATTTTAATACTAGATAGATTCTCATGAATTATTGTTCTTTTGTTTGGAATAGTTAGTGGAATTCCACCTCTCATTGTATCTTCAGTTGCTTACCTATGTCTTTTCTTAGATCTGCTTCCTTATCCACCATTAGTCCTAAATTCATTCTTTCCAAGTCTTAATGGAATTTTCTTGTACTTATAGCTTCCTAGGTAGCTGGAACCTAGCTTATGTTGCTTCTATCTTTGCAAATATGACATTATCTATAATACAAATGCATTTACCTCTGGTTGCCTCTCCTGAGCTCTAAAAATATTCTCATTTTTGGCCTTTCAACTTCTTAATTCATCCCTCATACTTCTAGGGGTGTCCAAATAGAAATTGGATCCTTCCTCTCTCCTTTTTACCATCGACACTTCTTCCTGACAGTGTTGGGGTCTATGAATGTTGTACTACACCATTATGTTGTTCAACCCTTTACTGTATTGTGGTTTGTTGGTGTCTTCTTATGTGTTGTTACACACACATAACTATTATCCATACCATAAAATAAAAAAACATATTTATCCATCATCTTAGCATAATTGCAATAAGCATATTGTTGTGAGGCTATTTAAAACATAAAATCTCTACTTAGTATGCCAATTAGAAAATAGACTAACATATTAGAATCTACCAGTCTCGTCATTTCATATTTCTAATATCAACAAATTCATACAACACACAAAATGCTACAACCAATATGCATAACTAATCATCCCTTAATTACCACACTCTATAATAGAGTGTCAATTTCATCCTCCTAGGTTCATTCAGTCCGAGTGTTGAACCTAGGTGCTCTGATACCACACTGTAATGATCCATAACACTCCCTTGGAGTTCCCAAGTTGATGGCTCGTGTTACATTTAATTAACATGACCTCTATGGTCTCACAATGAAGACGAGGTTACAAAATTCCTTCTTCACCATAGTTTGTGAAATTGACTTTGGACAACACCATCACATGAAACTCATCAATATCTTTTGGATGATATAAATTTTACCTCAATTTTATTCCTAGATTGGAATCTATTCCCTTTTAAATATTAACCAATTAACTCTAGCCACATCATCATGATTTTTCAATGTGGCACCCACATGTAACCCATGTGGCCCTGCCACATCATATGCAACACTTATATGGCTCCCACATGGCCTCAATAGTGCATATGTGGCACTTTCCACCTCAACCTAGCTTGCGGGTCCGACTGGGTCTGACATCTTCTCGTTTTGCAACACTTCTATGTTGTATCCAATCATGAGGGAATTCTATGTGTACATGAAAATTCCGAAGTGTCATCCCTCCTAGGCCCTCAAACTTCTAGATCTCCAGACCAAACTTTTAAGGAATCCAACCTTGGCCCACATTCAGGGATGCATGCATTTGCACATTTCCCTTACCCTTTGATGTCTCATATTCTAGATACATTCACCACTCGCGATGTAATCCCCCCCCAAAAAAAAAAAAAGCCTTTATGTGGGGCCCACTCTGAATAATTTTATGAAATATATCTTTGTGCCTATGATCACCCAAATGGGCCACACCCTCCACAAGTTGTCCGAGTCATTTAGAATCTAGTGCATTTCCAAAAGTGCACAAGTGCAAACTAGCGAGATGCCCAGACTCCTGAATACATTAGCCAGTCTTAAAGTACATTTGTCTTAGATAGCAAAATCTCACCAATAACTTATCTATTTCTAGAAACAAGTCCAATTTTTACAATGTCTAGACTTAGAAATTCTAAGGGATTTCTAGGGACTTGCCCAAGATTTCCTGAAATAAGGCGTTACTCAAAATACCAATTTTTATAAGAATTAAACCCTCATTTCAGTGCTAAAAATCCATATATCTTTTCATTACCATAAGACGCTAGTGAAGCTATCAACATGCCCACTAATAGGAACTAAAATAAGCCAAGACACAGCTAACATTGCTCTGCGTCCTAAATACAACATCAACATATCTTACCCTAAAATGAGTACCACACCATACTACCCAATTCACTTATAAACCCTACTTTGCAACATCATTAATTCTTTACTAGGAATGAAAATAAATCAATCTTAAACATTAAAAGATCCATGACATCTATAGCATGCCAACAATGAAATTCACACACTATACCATTTTAAATGAGCACTTCAAGCATTCATACGTGACCATGTAAATGGCTCTGTAACTCAATAAAGTACCAACAACCACAAAGGTCCCTGATCTCCTCATAACAATAAGAATTTCTAGATAACATTTCACTAGAGAGAAACAAGAATGTCAAATTTATCCATGAACAATGTTGATACATTCATTGTTACAACACATAAAAACTTCATTCATTATTCACAATGAAACACATGTACAAGTAAATATACTTATTTGATTAACATAAATGATTAGAAATTGAGGGAGAGAATTCAAATCTCCATCCAACCATAGGCCAACTACGTTGCAATCATTCTTGTAGGTAACCACCCCCAAGCTGGAGTCAAAATCCGAGTATTTACATGCTCAAGGGAATTCACACCAATACAAGTCAACAAATAATCAAGAAGAGGAGACCACTATTTGATTGGTTTAGCAACTACCTCCAATATTAAGCACCACAATGACCTTATGTATTAATAGAAAACAATATTAGGGATTCTCCTAAGGCTCACTAAAGTATTGTTCAGTTATAGGAGAAAGAATACACTATATATGTAGTTATTAGCTATGTTTTCTAAGAAAGCACTCTAGGAGCCTTAAGCCTAGTATCCAAGTGGTTTATCAACTTAGCAAGAACATAATGTTGGCATTGATGTGTGTTGTAGTGTTGAAAATGTGTGGTTTATTATCATTGATGTCAACCTAGTTGCTTGGGCTGCAGATGCATTGGTTATGCATGTGTATGTGTTGCTACAAGTGACTTATGTGTGGATGAGTTGTAGATGGTCCTTAGCATGTCTACTTGCTTGGAATAGTGTTGGTTGTTGGGGCCTGACCCAAGTTTGGAGTTAATTAGCCAAACAAATCTTGGTACTACTGGCCCTTTTGGCAATAGTCCACAGAGCGCGGATTGAGGTCTCATCCGAAGTAGTATGGGAGGGTGCTAGAACCAGGTTTCTGCACCCTGGAGATGTCTGATGAGTTTGACTAGTCCACGGTTTGTCCATACGTGCAAGTTTATCCACACACTTTCATGTTCCTCGTGGCCTGATATACTGCCTTTGCATTTCCCTACCCAGGGGTTGTACGTCGTGCTCTACGTTATTACCCAAAACCTTGCTTATATTCCAATATTAGTTAATTATCTTTTCAAACTTGAGTGCTTTAAGTTATACTTAACAACATAGAACCTTCATATAGGTGCACGTAGTAAATAAACAATATATTTGCAAATTATATCAATCATGCATTAACCTAAGAATAGATACACATAATTATAGAAAAAATTCTCTTTATTGATTCTTTCCATGGTTACAGACTTGACTCTCCCTGTGCACTCAGCTGCAGGAGTTTGTTCACTCAATTGCAAACTACTAGGCCTCTGTGCACAAAACTGCAGAGCCTTCTCCTACTCTACGACCCACAGACACACTCTACACTTTGACTCAACTGCTTAGACTTTTGATGCTCATCTATCTCTCCTCTTCTTCCTTTTACACTTAGAGCTTCGCTCTATTTATACAATCCCATGGTCCATGGACCATGGGTAGGTCTATCCAGATGACCTTACATTACAAAACTAGGGTAGACAACCCTGTGACTCTATCATACTTTCACACCTCACGCCCACAATTCGCGGAGCTTTACAACAAGATTTAGTCAAAACTTGGGCTTTAAGCCCCAAACCATGCCTTGGGATATTCCATTCCCAACAGGCCCCCAACACAAACATCGTGGCTTGCCCTTGAATCACTCTGTCGGCACGATGATATTTGTGCAAAGTCCCTCCAACTGTACTCAAACTGTGGAGAGGTCAGCATATCATTGAGATGCTGCTTGCTGGATCTGCCACATTTATCGTTCCTGTTATCACTCCAGGAAGCTCTCCTAGGTTGTAACTCAGAGATGCCTAGTAACATATAAATCTTCAATATTTTTCTATGAACTATTGGAATGGATGATGGTTTGGATAAAGTCAGATGACTGTTTCAACTCTGTTTTCACTCAAGACATGCATGAACACCCTCAGCTTTACAAGGCTTTACACCACTAATGCTCAATAGTTTATAGATTCGATGGATAGATGGAGAATACTGACTGTACCAACATATGCATACAAAAACACATATGAATGGCTAGCTACATGAAGTAAATGAAGCTTGAAAATCTAATTTATTAATGCAGAGATAAGATGATAGTTATCTGGCATTAGACACAGAAGAAAACATGAATAACCTATTCAAGTGCAAGCTTAGAATAGAAGAAAAAATGGAAATTGAAGATGTAACAACAAACTAAGCTTGTATTGCTAGATTGAAGATGAGAAGCTAGAGTAGCAGAGTATCCACAGCCTCCAAAAGTTTAACCCCTGTTATTCTAAACTTTCAAATATTTATAGGCCTTTTACAATGCTCTCAAGCCTTCTGAGGCTCGAGAGGTCTTAATCTATCCCCTCTACCTTTTTAACTGTTTGATGCCATGACTAGACACACATAAGCTCGGAGGTTCCTTTTTCTAACATCATAGTAACCAAATTCTGGTAAATGTGCTGCGTTGTCAGGTGGCTTGCTCATGCCAGCGATGCTCCATGATCATTTCTTTGTTTGGATGCGTTGTGTTGTTGCCTTTCCCCTTCCGGCCTTCTGTCTCCTAGTATTTGTCCTGTGATGGAATGGGTCTTCGGGCCTTTGAAATCCTTTCAAATACTAACAATGACTATTTTCTATTTTACATAGAAAAATGCTACGACACTATGAAATCTCGCCAAGCTCTATTTATTTTAGACTTCAAAAGTCCTTAAACATTGTCTATTCCTCTATTGGTTCCATCCTTATCGCTTTCGCAAGTCACAAATGGCCTGTTCCCAGTCTTCCCTTTTTATTTTGAAATATGTTAAAAAAATTGGAAATAAATTAAAGAGGGCTCATGACGGATTTCAAATTTCATATATTTGCCTTCTAGGTCTGGGTCTTATCGCAAATCGCAAGTCTCTTTGTATTTCATTAAATAATGAAAATATGAAAAATACATAGGAAAATGCCTTTAGGCGGTTATGAAATATTATATAATAGCTTTAAGGAACCTTTCAGGTCTAGTTTTACCGCATCAGACATCCATAGAGGTATAAGCCCCACTCTTCTATGAAGCTCCGATGCGATATCGCAATGTGATTGATTGCAATCGCATATTGCTATAGCCTCGGGCCATTTGGTGAGCGCTCTATTGTGTTGGCCGATTGTGATTCGCGATGCAACGTGGTCCGTCGATATGTGCATTTGATCGACGATCCACGTTGACTCCACCAATTGCCATCGTCAGTTCCACATTGTCTGCGCCAATATCTTCCAATTGCCACCACTGATTGCGATCTGCTGACTGGATCTAGACCGTTGATCAGCGAAATCTGACAGCTGCTATGCATTTCACTATTTATGCCTTTGATACTCTGTTTTTCACTATTTTTTGTGTTTTTGGCCTCTTGATAGTGCTTTTCCGCCATTCTAATGGCTCTCCTCCTATGATTGTTTTGACCTTTGGCCTAATTTTACTAACTTTTGAAGACTTAGAGAGCATATTTGGATCCATTTTGGGCCACATGCCAACAAGGCTAACACTAGCTCCTTCTGAGGATGAAATCCTCCTTGTGAGGTTTCAAGAACCATAGACTGATGCCTTTCCTGTAAAATCAAAATCAAATCTATCTCCTAGTGTTCCATTGGGCATGGAGTTTATTTTGTATAGAAAATAAAAACTGAAAAACATATTTACAATATCAAGGCTTTAAAGCCTTAAATGAAATAAAGTTTCAAGAACTGCCCATTGATTGGGCCACCAAAAACATCTTCTCCTTCCAGACTGTGCAGAATAAAGGTATTATTCTACTGAATTTGAACGATGACAAATGGACCTATCCATAAGGAGTCAAACTTACCATGGTTACCTTTATTTTCCTTCAATGCATCCCATTTGAGAACCCAGTCACCAACTTGGAAATTGTCCACTTTTGCCTTCCTGTCAAAGGTTTCTTTGATTTTCTTTTGATGAACTTTTGACTCCAGCTGCTCTTTGATATGCTGTAATTCACCCAGGTTATTCATTCTCCTTACCATGTCATTCGTTTAATCCTATTCTTCTTGAAAGAATTTGGCCACAGGGATAATCAGCTAGATAGGAAAAACAACGTCAGCGCCATAAACCAGCTTAAATGGAGAATTTTCTATGGACTTCTTGTTGGTAACTCTGTCAGCCCATAGTGTAAATTTCAACTTGGAATCCCAACTCTTTTTGTTGTCCTCCAATAGTTTTTTGATTATCCTTACAATACTCTTGTTAGATGATTCGACCAGGCCATTTCCTTGAGGATAATATGAGGTAGAATGCACCAATTGAATGCCCATGGATTTAGTCATGTCCACCAATTCCTTTGCCTTGAATGCTGCTGCATTATCGATGACTAGTTTGGTTGGGCACCCAAATATACTGAAAATGTTCTCATTCAAGAATTTTATGACAACTTGATGATTAACATTCTTAGTGGGTATAGCCTCAGTCCACTTAGTGAAATAATCAGTGTCTACCAAGATCCATTTATGTTGGCCATTGGAATGTGGGTTGATCTCACCTATAAAGTCCAAGCCCCACTATTGGAAGGAACCATTGACATGTACTGGCTTCAACGACAGATATTTTAGTTGTTGTCTTCTTGCAAACCTCTCACATTTGTCACAAGATTTCAGAAAAGGAAAGACATCAGAGAACAGAGTAGGCCTATAATGCCCAGCTCTAAGGATCTTGTGGGTTGTGGTTTTCCAATAATGATGCCCTCCACAGATGCTAGAATAGAAATGGTGCATGAATTCCAAATATTGTCCTTTATCTAGACATCTCAAGAGGATTCCTGATGTGTCTTTCCAATAGAGCAGGTCTTCATTAATGCAAATTTTTCTGATCTGAGCTAAATGGCCCGGGCTTGACTCGAGCTATGCCCTGGAGGGACTTCTAGCTTTTGTAAAAAATGGGCTATGCTGGAATACCATTCATAGGTGGCTAGATTTTTAGCCAAAGATTGATTCTACTCTTGCTCTTCTGCTGCTTTCTTTGTCTACTCATCACTAGAATTTGAAACCATGCAATTGATGTCTAACAAACTACAATTTTCCTTAGCCATAAGTTTAGCCAAGCCCTGGCCTTTGACAAGCTTGGTGGGCTTCACCTCTATGTTGAACTCTATGAATTTTGCAATCCATTTAGCTCTCTTTCCATCAATATCTGGCTGAGTTAGAACATCTTTTATTGAGGCTGAAGGTACATATGCAACCACTTTGGAATGCAGATTATAAATTTTGAATGCCTTTAAATATTTTATGAGAGCATAATCTTGTTTTTCAATAAGGTCATACCTTAGTTCAGCATCCCTCAAAGTTTTTCTAAAAAAGGACACGGGGTGCTCTACGCCTTCATCATTTTTCTGCAACAAAAATGCTGCAAGTGTATCGTAAGAGGTAAAAGAGAAGATATAAAACTCCTTGGTGTAATCTAGGCTGATTAGAGTGGGATCTTCCATGATAACTTGTTTGCTGGCTTCAAAAGAGCTTCTTGCAGCATCTGTCCATTTTATTCCTGATCCTTTCTTCAGCAAGGAAGTGATGTTCTTCACTAGCTCTGCAAAGTTTGGAATGAACCTCCTTACAAAGTTAATCTTACCCAGGAAGGATTGAATGTCCCTTTTTGACCTTGGGATGGACAATATCTGAATTGCTTGAACTCTTGTTGGATCAATCTTCACAACTTCAGGAAAAACAATATGTCCCAGAATTTTGCCTTCTTCTAGAGCAATCTGTGATTTCTTTGGGTTCACAGAAATTTCGAACTATCTGCACTTTAGAAACACCTTCTTCAAATGATACAAATGGTCCTTGTGAGTGCTGGAGAAGACTGTTATGTCATCAAGGTAAATAAGGACAAACTTGTCATTCTCTCCCACAAAGGCTATGTCCATGGCTCTCGAAAAGTAGCCCCAGCATTCATCAGTCCAAAAGGCATCTTGGAGTGCATGAAAGTGCCCCAAGGAGTAGTGAAGGTGGTCTTTTCTTGATCTTCTAGACATACAACAATTTGATTGTAACCTGAAAATCCATCTAATAAAGACATGACTTTAGCCCCTGAAACATTTTGAAGTAAGTGCTCCATCTTAAGAAAGGGGTAGTTGTCTTTTTTAAAGCATTTGTTCAGATTCTTGAAGTAAACACAACGCCTGATTTCTCCATTCTTCTTTCTTACTACCACAAGGTTTGCTATCCACTTTGAATACCTAAGGGGAACTATGAACTTGGCATCCAATAGCTTCTTCATTTCTTTCTCAATCAAAGGCAATAAGAGAGGGCTGATAGGTCTTACTTTTTGCTTAAAAGGGATGGTGTTCTTCTCCAGTGGAATCTTATGTTGAATGATGTTTGTGCCATAGGTCCTAAGATCACTGTACTCCCAAGCAAAAATATCAGCAAATTGTTTCATCAGGGTGCAATACTCAGAACTTTGGGCAAAAGACAAGTGAGTGGACAAATTTTTGTACTTTGGATGGGCTGGACTCCCTACATTATGTCTATGAACTGCAGACTCATTTTCTTTTTTGGCAGGCTTATAAGGTACATCATTATGATTAAACAAATTCTCTAGGGGCACGAATCCTTTGGATATGTGGTTACTAGGTAGCTAAACAATGCTATCCTGACCAATCTCGTCCTTTAGCTTGGATTGGTTGCATTCTTCAACGATTTCATTTTCTTGGTCAATGTGCATTTTAGAAAATTCATCAATGACTTGTAAAAACCTATTAATTTCATCATCATCTTCAAAAAATTTCCAGTATTTGACATTGTTAGGCAAACATGGTTTATATTTCACCTGAACTTCATAAGTCAATTTAGGAGGCAAAGGAGGAATAAACGTGCTAGGATACAACAAGGGGATCATCAAGATGGTTCTTCGTTCTTGGGATGTAATAAATGATGAAAATATTAAAAGAGTCCTTGAGTTTCCATACCTCATCTCTGTATGCTTTCAGCCTTGGATGCTTTTCTTGGAAGGTTTTGTTGACTTGCTGAATGATGAGGTCTGCGTCTCCAAACACTTTCAGACCTTTGATGCCCATTTCTTTAGCAGCATTTAAGCCCAATATCAAGGCTTCGTACTCTACTATGTTATTTGTGACCTGAAAAGTTAATTCAAGAGATAAATGAATGCATTCCTATGTGGGGGACATAAGGACTACACCTGTCCCTGCAGCTTCCTTAGAGAAAGCTCTATCAAAGAACATGTCCCAAATTTGCGGGCCTTCTTCCTCTTTGATTTGACAAACTGGTTCCTTATGTTGCATGGAGGCCAACTGGGATTCTTCAGTATGAAGAATACAAGCTCCAAAATTAGTGTCTACAGCATAGATGGGATGATTAGTGGGATTCCTTTCATCAATGAAAATATAAGCCAACTGAGCTTCTTTGTATAATCTCTTGCTCTCACCTCCAAAAACTGGGACAATAGCATATGATAGATAATTTTGTAATGTTCCACCTAATATCTTGATCAAAAATTTGGAGAGAAACATGCGAAACTTGGGGGGTTACATCTTCTACCACAATATCCATCATCATGCTCTTCATAGGCAGCTGGGACAAGGTGATGGCTAGGTCCTTGATTAATCCCAGACATTTCACTTTTCTAGAGTCAAATGAAACCAGCTCATGATAAGGCTTGGTAATGTCAAGAGCCAACTAATCCATGACAACCTTGGGCATTAGATTATGGCTGGCTCTAGTGTCCAAAAGGCAGTTGTGAAGTATTTTGTCATGAATAGTCAGAGAGACATAGAATGATGGGGAGCTGTCATCATAATTTTCAATCATTGGGATGAGAACAAAACTGGTTTGTCATCTTGCAAATTTACATAGTCGGTGGAGGCTTGGATGGCATTAGGCTCAAGGGCCTCAAGGATTGATCTCTTGAAGGACTCATTATTCACTAGTTTGATTAGAGGTATAGGTATTTTTAGCTTCTTAATTTCTGATTGAAAAATGAAAGGAGAAGGAGACTTGTCAAGGCCTTTTACCTCATGAGCTAGATCTTTGATGATGATGGGGTCAACTGCTGGTCACTTCTGCTTATTAGCTTGCTGTATTGCAGGGACAACAACTCTCTGAATAGGAGTTTCCTTGGCATTATTCACCTTCGACTCTGTGCTAATCAACAGTTTGCAGAACAACTTCACCATCTCATTCTTGGTTGATTTGGTCATTGAATAATGAATTTTCATACGCAACTGAGGTAAAAAAAGGAGGCACTACCTTTGTCTTCTAGACAATGGATCTCATCATCTTCTTCAAACTGCTCTTCTTCCATGACTACATTCTGGAAAGGGGTCTTCACCCTTTGGTCTTCATTTGCATCTTTTCTTCTTTGCAAAATCTACAACTTCTCATTAGCTCTTCTATATGGATTTGGATTTCTAGGTGCAAAGGTATTAGGAACTCTTCCTTTCCCAAGGAGTCGCTCAACCTTTAATTTGGAGATTTCAGAGGCTAATGACTCTATCATCTTGGTCATTTTATCTATCTTGGGATCTGAAGATGATGAAGACTCAACCCTCTGTCTCCTAGTGACATTTCCCTTGAGCTTCTCTGCAGCCATGATTTTTTATTCTACATGCAAGGCCGCATTCTGCATATCATCCAATGTAGCACATTGCCTCTCTCTCAATAGTAGATAGAAGTCAGAATCAAAGGCACTGGCATAGGTGAGTTTAGCAGAGGTAGTGGTGCTATTTACTTCAGCTGGTATCTTGCTGTACATGTGGTTAAACCTCTTATTAAAATCAGACAGAAACTCACCATTTTCCCTCTTTAAGTTCCCAAACTCAGTGTGGTAGAAGAGTATATCCTTCTTATCCCCCCAATGCTTTAGGAATGCATCATCTAAATCCTCAATAGTTGCTATAGACCTTGGGGCCACTTCTCTGAACCATTTTCTAGCCTCTCCATCAAGACTTTGGACAAAGACTCTCATCCATACATCGTCTTCACTAATGTCTAGGTTATTAGCATAGCTATAGAATGATTTTAGATGTTCCTTAGCTATAACACCTTCAGTACCAGTGAAATTAGGCCTATACTTCTGATATTCTCCGGTAGGCATGGAATTTAAAGGAGTACGCAGTACTAGAGGTCCATACCTAGCAGCTATGATTCTTTCCATTTTGGTAGGTGCTTATGGTCTTGCCATAGCTATGGTGGCTATAAGGGTACTAGAAATTTGAATGGAAGGGGGTTAAGGAGTGACTGATAAGACTAAATGGGTATGAGGGATAGGAGGAGAGGTTTCCTTTGGGCTTGCAACAAAAGGAGAATCTAAAAAATAAGGAGATTTATGAATCTTTGAGATTTTTTCCTCACTGCTAGTATTAGATGCTATACTCTCAACATGCATATGTTCTATTATAGGATTTTCTTGAAGGGATATAGAATATTGTTTAGAGCTACCTGAACCTGATGCTCCTTTCTTCAATGCCTTTCTTTCTTTGATGATTTTTTCAGGGTCAGATATGGGGTCAACTTGTGGCTTTTGAGGATTTCTCTGAGTATGCCTTACAAACTGAGCCAGAATTATGAAGTGGAGTCACCAAGAGGTTCGTCCTCCAGTAGAGTTGCCAAATGGACGATTACAACTGAAAAAGTTCCCAGACTTTGTCTATCATCAAAGTTGGATCTATGTCATCTCCCAAGGAAGCTGAGCTTCAGTCTCCTCTCCCCGGCAGTGACGCCAATTATGTTATTACTCCAGGAAGCTCTCCTAGGTTATAGCTTGGAGATGGTTGTTAACATATAAATCTTCGATATTGTTCTTTGAACTATTTGAATGGATGATGGTTTGGATCAAGTTAGATGATTGTTTCAACTCTGTTTTCACTCAAGACATGCATGAGCACCCTTAGCTTTACAAGGCTTTAGACCACTAATTCTCAATAGTTTACAAATTCGATGGATAGATGGAGAATACTAACTGTACCAGTAGATGCATACATAAACACATATGAATGGCTAGCTACAAGAAGTAAATGAAGCTTGCAAATCTAATTTATCAATGTAGAGATAAGATGACAGTTATCTGGCAATAGACACAGAAGAAAACATGAATAACCTATTCAAGTGCTTAGAACAAAAGAAAAATTGGGAATTGAACATGTAACAACAAAGGAAGCTTATATTGCTGGAATGAAGATGAGAAGCTAGAGTAGCAGAGTATCCACAGTCTCCAAAAGTTGAACCCCTGTTACTTTAAACTTTCAAATATTTATAGGCCTTTTACAATGCTCTCGAGCCTTCTGAGGCTCGAGAGGTCTTAATCTACCCCCTATGTATTTTTAACTATTTAATGCCATGAATAGACACACATGAGCTTGGAGGTTCCTTTTTCTGACAGCATAGTAACCAAATTCTGGTAAATGTGTTGCGCTATTAGGTGGCTCACTCGTGCTAGCGATGCTCCATGATCATTTGTTGGTTTGGCTATGTTGCGCTATTGCCTTTCCCCTTTTGGCCTTCTATCTCCTAGTCTCTGTCCTGTGATGGAATGGGTCTTCGAGCCTTTGAAATCCTTTCAAACACTAACAATGATTGTTTTCTATTTTACACAGAAAAACGCTACAACACTGTGAAATCCCACCAAGATCTGTTTATTTCGAACTTCAAAAGTCCTTAAACACTTTCTATTTCTCTATTGGGTCCATCCTTATTGCTATCGCAAGTCGCAAATGACTTGTTCCCAGTCTGCCCTTTGTATTTTGAAATACGTTAAAAAAATGGAAATACATTAAAAATAGCTCATGAAGGACTTAAAATTTCATATATTTCCCTTCACGAACCCTTTTGGGTCCGGTCTTATCACATATCACAAATCTCTTTGTATTTCGTTAAATAACGAAAATATGCAAAATACATAGGAAAATTCCTTTAGGTGGATCTCAAATCTTATATAATAGCTTTAAGGAACCCTTTCGGGTCCGTTTATCACATCGTGATCTTCCGACTGGATCAGGACCATTGATCACCCAGATCTGACGGCTGCTGTGCATTTCACTATTTATGCCTCCAATACTCTGTTTTTCACTATTTTTTTATGTGTTTTTGGCCTCCCGATAATGCTTTTCCACCATTCTAATGGCTCTCCTCTTGCGATTGTTTTGATCTTTGGCCTGATTTTACTAACTATTGAAGACTTAGGGAGCATTTTTGTATCCATTTTGGGCCACATTCTAATAAGGCTAACAACTCTGAGAGCTTTGTGCCAAGAGTGCTTCTCTACATTAGTACGTGCATCCCCTGCATGTGTGCGAGCTTGCTTTCGATTTCTGTCGTGATGGTGAAGGCCTCGTTGATCCAAGGCTCAATGCACACCTTCAGGAATGCTTCTTTATGTCATGCCATGTCCACCTGCTCCTTCAGCACTTTAGCTTGCTGCATCTACGCAAGCCTTTGAGTGAGGACCACTATCTGTGCAGTTCCTCAGACACTATCATACTGCTATTGGAGTTCTCGCGCCTCTATCTCTAAGCGCTAGATATTGGGGTCCACCTACAGGTTTGAGAGGACCTCAAGTGATTGTTCCAACATACTAGAGTAGTCTTGCACTGCACCTCCAATCTTGTCCAGTCCCACTGTGATAGCGCTAGTGCGCTGTTCTCTGACTTCCGGAGTGGTGGATGACTGTGCCTTCAACCGCAGCTCGACGATCTGAAGGTTCAGCTCCAACTGAACCTTTATCATTTCTTCCCCTACCTCGCAGACCCCTACTGCTAATTTGTGGATCTACACTTTTGCTGATATGTCTGCTGGGATAGACAACTCCGGGACGCTTTGGCAAGCATCGTCTATACCCTATACTCGCTGTTGATTTTGCAACATGACTTCGTCACGCTGCAATCTTAGTTGTTTCATATTGATTTTCTTCTCACTGAGGGCTTGTAGTGTGTGACTCTCCCTAAGCACAGCTCTGCAGTTATCCCATCTTGTAAAGCATATAAGGTCTCTCGCGGAAGTGCAACCATATTGAGACCAAGACATTTCAATGTGGTAATTGTAGGATTGTCAGCCTCATTTTGTGTCACTAGTGCTCCTTCCGGCAACACTATGATATTCATCATCTGCATGTGCAACATATACTCTGCTACTGTTGAGCCAACTACAAGGTTGGCTGAAAGGGTACCAACCTGGGGAGGGCGCACCTGTAATTCCTGCAACTGTGCTTTGAGGGCCCCCAACACAATCTGGTTCTCTTGCATGAAATCTTGGAGAGCCTCATTGGTGACATCACGCACCATCTTGCCGATGTCATGCAGATCACCCTTGGTTAGGGTGATTGGGTCAATAGACAATTTCGATGCCTTGACCTTCTTACGTGATCCTTCTCGCTCTGCTAGGTGCTGGCACTTTAGCTGTATTGACGTGGTCCCTGGGTCTACACCTCCCTCTTTTGTCTCTACTTCCTCTACTTCTTGCCCCTGCAAAGGCGTCATTTGGTCCTCACCCGCCTTCGCGGCTGCCTCCTCTGCTACTGCTGTTGTGGCCTTTTCCTGCTTAGCTTCTTTCTGTGCCACGTCCTGTGCTGCTTGCACTTCTACTACCGTTGCTTCCTTCCTTTGCTTTTCGGCCAACTGTGCGATGTACAGCTTGGCCTCATCTTTCTTTCTTTTCGCCACCAACTTCTCAATCTTTGCAATGTCTGGAGCATGCCACTCTGGTGGCCATGCTTGCAGTACATTGAAAATGACATCATCTATGGCTACAAAAGGTAGCTTTCTCCACTGTTTAGTCAGGTCCTTGTGCACTCTTATATAAATGTTATGCATGTCCACTTTGAATTCTGCAAAAATCTACAGACTATTGTAAATGGTTGATCCCCATTTTGAGGTTCATCTCCATGAACACCTAGAATAATTTACTGTCGCGGATCCTCTTAGCATCCTTTGTTGCCCAGAGCGAATTGTACTTCTTGGCCTCTCGTAAATCCCTGTCAATTATGGGGAATTGACTATCCTCCTGCAATTCCCCAGCCACGCGCACTATGGACAACAGAAGCCATGCATAGTGGAACATTTTGCCCTATTCTTAAGCTTCACAGCAATTTTCTAAAAACTCCTTGCAGAGGAACTCTGACTAGTTAAACTAGATTCCCTCCGCGTACTTGTCAGCCAGTGCTACCACCGGTGTAGGTACTTCATCCACAGAACACTTGCGCATGACCTTTCCTGCCAGGATTTTGGTCACCACACGTACTGCTATCTCCTTGATGCTGGAGATGGTGTAGCCCCTCTTCTTCTTTTCCAGCTTGTACTTTTGCTTCATGGCCTTTGCTATGGCCAAGGGACTGCCTTTCCCTTATGATATGTCTGAGGGGTCCTCTCCTTCACATAGAAGCTTAGAGACAAGGTGAATCAAGTCTGCCGTGATGGGGATGGGATCCTCCAGCCACAAACACCCATCATGCACCAGGCAGAGCAGCTTCCTGATGACGAAAATGGTTATTGGGGCATGGTGGAAGTACAACACCCAGAGTAGGTTTAGTAGCCCAAACTTTTTCACTCCATGCAACCACTTCCACGGCTATAATTCCGTCACCCCCACCGCAGTGCTCTGCATGGGCTTCATGAGGTTCCTTGTCTCAAGGTGAGGGAACTTCTCGTAGTCAGTGAGGTCCCAATCTTCAAATTTTAAGTTTGGCATCCGCACCAGGTGTGTACCCTAAAAAGTAATGTTGTCTTGGCGGAGCGGGGTTTGAAGCAAGCTCTTGGTCTCATCTAAGTCCTTGGCCACTTTCTCCTTCCCTTTTCATGGTGGGACATAAGCGGGCAATTTTATCGCAGGGTGCACAAACTAAGTGTCCTCCTCCCTGCCTTCATCCTCGTCCTCTGTGATGATAAGATCCTCTAGATCTTCTTCTTCTTCATCTATCTCTATGGTGACAGCTTTTCACTTCTCCTCCATTGATAGCTTGGTGCGTAGCGAGTTCTGCTGGGACACACATACAGGAACCATTTCTTGTTTGTCCTTCTTGGGTCTTGGCTTGCGTGGTGATTTCAGGATTTCTGCCACAACCCTGGCACCTTCTGGAGCATCTCCCATAGCCAGAGCCTGTGCAGCCTCTCTTGCGGTCATTTTGGTTATCTCCATAACATCGACAACTGTTGGCATCGTATCAGTCCAGAAATCTAGCACTCACAAACTCAGGGGCTTAATCAACGCTCGGCTCACAACAATCAGCACTCTGATCAATTACTGAATTTGCAATTAACCAAGTGTTATTTACTGGGAAGCCATTTGTATTTTATAGCGCTTTTTTAATTTGAAATCGAGCGTTCCCCACAAATTTGGTTCATTAATGCTCCTTTGGCGGCAGATTTTTCCAAATATTTCCCATAAATCACGTCTTAAATGCCTGTTGCACGCTCCATTTGGCCTCAAGTCGAGATCCCATCATGAATAATGACTTCAATGGTCACTTTCTGGTCAATCTGCATGACAGTGAAACCTCCCATGCGTGGTCATGGACCTTGTGACTCTTTGCTTCTGCGTGCAGCTAAAACATCGCGCATCTCCCAGGCAGAACAATTTATAGTCCCATGCTCCCTTTCAACTGCTTGGAGTGCTAATATTGTCCTTCCTTCAGCTAGTCAGGTGGTCGCACCACCCATGAAAAGTTTCATCCTATCATCCATCATGTTACCTGGAGAATAACCTCCTTTGATTTTTACAATCTCCCTCGCACACTTTACCATCTTCAATGCACTACCCTAGTTACTATGCTTAACAATGTGAAGTCCAAGCCAAGGCATTATACTGATCAATTCACTGCAATGGGCCTTAAACCTATCATCATGATCGTATGCATATGGCCTTTCCACCCTGGTCTTTTTGCCAAGAAAATCTTTCTTTATCTCATCCTCCATATTTCTGACTTCCGCGTCCACCAGAGCACTTTTATTCCTTAATTGTAGCCTTTCTTCTTCAAGTTCTTAAAGTCTAAGATTTCCCTATTGGATTTCTACTTCCAAGGTTCCACGAACCGTTGTATCAATCGGGGCTATCGGGCGCAGTCTAAATTCCTGAAGTACTATAGGGCTTACTGCGGTTGCTTCATACTCGATTATTAGCAGCGCCTACGTAGTTAGGCTTTTGCATGTGGTCCTATAAGGCCATAGAACTGTTGGTACGCATAGGTCCTAGTCAGTTCGCTTGACATTGTGGACCTTGTTCAACACTTTGCACATTTTGTTAAACACTTATGCGTGGATATTCTTCTATGCACTGTTCTTTCCATACTTTGTGGTCCCAACCATAGAGGTCATTGACGCCATTTCCTTGCCCACACCTGCTTACCGCTCATGTCTCCTACCATGAGTACTATGCGCATTCCTGCAGGCTTCGCACCATATGCTTGTATGAACCTGGAAAGGTAAGTGCGTGGGCTAGTTTGTTTGTCATACTTATCTTTCAATTGTACCTAAGGCTTCCCAAACTACATGAGAATCATCCTTCTGCATTCACGCCAATCCTCGAAACTTATTTTGTGCGTACCCCACCATCTTGTGGGTGTAGCTCTCAGTACCCATTTCATAGCATCGAAACGCTGATGTTCCAACACTTCTTTTTCAAGTTTGTTAAGGAAATCATTCACCTCGCCTAACTCGTCTGTTAGGTCCCTATACTACTAGTGTAACCCCTTATTTTTATTATTACAACCACCTTATTATATTGTTGTGCCCATGTAGTCCCCATATTGTTATTATTGTTCCCTTACATTATTATTGTTATGCCGGCTCTGATTATATTATGACCCCTTAGACTCCTATATATAGAAAGGAGATCTTTTCATTTGTATCATCCAGGAATTGTTCATTTGTGTAATGTAAAGGAGGTTTCCCCCTCAAAGAGGCTAAATTATAAGGTGTTTATCTTTCTTTTCTATCTCTTTGTGAGCTGGTTTCATAAAATTTGGTATCAGAGATTTGGATTCTAGGGTTTCGTTGCCCCAAACAGGCCATCGTGGAATTTTTGCTATAAATTTTTCACTACGAAGTTTCACATTCTACAAAAAAAACTGATTTGAGAAAAAATCAGTCTGAACCTCGCGTCCAAATTTCATATCCAAATTTCAAATCTTTTCTCACTATAGTTTCGGATATATGATTTGAAGAAGTTAGAGTTTTTGCAAATTCCAGAATTTCATCTAAAGCAGGTCATCGTGGAATTTTTGCTATAACTCATTCGCTATGAAATTTCAGAACCTAAAAAAAAACCCCATTTGAGAGAAAATCGGTTTGAACCTTAGTGCCGAATTTCAGATCCTATCTCACTATATTTTTGGAGATATAATATGTGGAAGTTATGATTTTTATAGACCCCCGAATTACATTCCAAATAGGTCACCTTGGGAAAATTGTCATAACTTTGGTTATGAGCATCAGATTGAAATTTCGTAAGAAGATTCAAAAAGAGTACTACCTCTAGTTTTCTATATATTTGTTTTAGGTACTAAGGTCGAAACAGTGAGCTGCGACACATTGTACAAGTTCACTCTACTGAACTAGTCTATAATGAGGTCACCGTGGGAGATTTGGTATAACTCTTTCTTGGATAATCAAATTCCGATCAGACTTGCGCAGTTAGAAAGAGAACTCAGAGAGATACTGTAGGAAGAAATTTTAGAACTTGTAGATCTGAAACTACAGAGTTACAGTCGTTTCAAGATCAAGCTCCTAAAATCAAGAAAAATTGAGATGAGGAAGTTTGATGGCAAGGATCTAGTAAATTGGATACTATAGTATTTCGATCTACATGGTGTACCACTGTTACAAAAGGTATGTATTGAATCTTCATATTTAGAACATGATCAATTTTTATGGTATAAAGGGCTTTGTTCTTGTAAACCACTTTTTACGTGGTCAATTTTCAAGGAGGAAATTATATCACATTATGAGGATATAAAGAGCAACACCTTCTTTAGAGAAACACCACAACAATTGGAAGAAAAAAGAGAAAAAGGGCTTTGTTACAAAGTGGAAAGAAAAATTATGGCAACAAGGAAGTCTACCTCTCACAACTATAAATATGGAAGTGTTGTTTCTCCTAGCCTTCCACAACCTACAAGGGTTACAGCACAACAATTGGAATAAAAAGGAGAAAAAGGGCTTTGTTACAATTGTGATAAAAAATACATTAAAGGTCGTAAGTGTGCCGAGAAGAAATTATTTTACATGGATTGTGGAGAGAATGAAGAAAAGGATCAAGAAATGTCAAAAGAATAGTATATACATAAGGAACCAACCCCGAATAAAGAAGAAATGAATCCAACCACATCATGTAAAGCATTGGAAATAATTACTACTCCTCAAACTCTTAAGATAGAAGGACATATCAAAAAGAAAAAGGTTCAAGAAGTGAAATACCACATCAAGAAAGAAGAAATGAATCTGACCATATCTTGTAATGCAATAGCCGAAATCACCACTTCTCAAACTATCAAGATAGAAGGACATATCAAGAAGAAAAATGTTCAAGAAGTGAAAGATCACATAGAGCATCAAGAAATGAATCTGACCATATCTTGTAATGCACTGGAAGAAATTACCACTCAAACTTTAAACATAGAAGGAAATATCAAGAAGAAAAAGATTCAAGCAGTGAAAGATCACATCGAGCATCAACAACAAGTTCTCCAACTTTTAAAGGATAATGCCACTTTGATGTAGAATCGAATGAAACAACAGGAATATCAACATCGCGATGAAAGAAGTTTTAATGTAGGCGATTGGTTATTTTTACGGCTACATCTCAAGAAAGCTATTTATGAGAAGGGAATGTTGGTAATACTACATGTACTTAAGAAATGGTGACCTTACCTAATGGGAAGACACTTCAACATAAAAATGGATCATGATAGTCTGAAATACTTTTTAGAACAAAGAGTATCTTTAGAAGAACAAAAAAATTGGGTCACAAATATGTTGGGTTATGACTTTGAAATCATTTACAAAAAAGGGAAGCATTGTTTTATGATATTTCTATTATCATACCAACTTGGATAAACGAAGCAAGGGATGAATGGAAGAAGGATGAAGAAGTGTGGCCACTCATTCAAAAGTTGCAAAAGTTCCCAGTTCAAACAATATTTCCAGAACTTGACGAGGAAGGAAAAATCATATTGGAACTTGGAGTAGTCACAGAAACAAGAACCCAACATCTATGAAATCGATCAATTTAAGAGTATCTCATCAAGTGGAAGAACTTACCCTCTAACAATTCTACATGGGAGGAAAAGAATTTTATACAGAAGCATCAAGAACTACTCAAGCATTGAGGACAACACTTTTTGAAGGAGAGGGGCATGTTAGGTCCCTATACTACTAGTGTAACCCCTTATTGTTATTAGTAAAACCCCCTTATTTTATTGTTGTGCCCATGTAGTCCCCATATTGTTATTATTGTGCCCTTACATTATTATTGTTATGTCGGCTCTGATTATATTATGACCCCTTAGACTCCTATATATAGAAAGGAGGTCTTGTCATTTGTATCATCCAGGAATTGTTGATTTGTGGAATGTAAAGGAGGTTGCCCCCACGAAGAGGCTAAATTCTAAGGCATTTATCTTTCTTTTCTATCTTTTTGTGAGCCGGTTTCATAACACCGTCATACTTAGGCATATCTCTTACCTTTGTTTCTATGCAGCACAACGACCTTGTCATCATGTTACAGTTGAGCATAGTTACCTTATGTAACCGGTTTTGCCATCGTTCTATCTCTTCATCAGAATCTGATGTATAGGAGAATTCATGCTCCCACGAGATTCGACCATTCGTTGTTGGATTTACAAAGTCTTATTGACACATAGCTATCTTGTAGATATTGTCTAGATCATCATCATTGTTGTAGTCGCACACTAGTTCTGTGTAGTGTGATCCTTCTACAAGGTCTAAAGGTACCACTACGCGCAGTGAAGTTTTCTCAAAAATCATTTTGTGCTTCTTTAGATTTATCACTCCCTTCATGTCAGTGACGCAATCTATTCCGAGTAGTGTGGGATAGGGATTGTTTTCATCAATAATCTCTATCACTTCAAAATATACTAGCACGCTCATTCCTTCGATATCTATTGTGATTCCCTACATTCTCCCCATAGGTAGGATCTTTTGCTCGTATGCCATTTGTAGTTAGGTAGGAGACCATTGCAATGTAGGCCTACCCATACGTTCCCATGTCTCCTTTGGCAAGATGTTCATGTACAACCCTAGGTCCAGAATCACTTGGTCCATCTCATATTCCCTGATCTATGCGGTCAATCTCATATCCCTTCCTGTTTGCATCGTGTGCTTCCCAAGCTTCCAGACTATGCACGATTCTCCCGACATGATCCCAGCACATCTAGTTATGAGTTCTTGCAACCACTTCACAACCTTGCTGTAGCGCAACATCTTCATGCATGTCTCTAAGAACATAGTGAGCATTGACGGGTCCATTTCCGGCTCCAGTCTGTCTTTACTTCCTGAAGTGGAGACATCCGCAAAGCTCCTCTTAGCTTCCATGAAGGTCTCCTTCACACACTCCAAATCAAATTCTGGTTCCTCTGTTGGGGCTTTGCGAACCCAAGTACTTTCTTTAGGCTGCTTGCCTTTGTCATCCCCTGTCGTAATACCACTTCGAAGCATGATATTTACATTGGGGTCTTCCTCGTGCGGCTCAGAACTCATCATTTGCAGGTTCTGAGTTAAGGGAGGCTGAAGTGCTCCTTGATCGCGCAACCTCGCTATCAGTGTGGGACAATCCTTCATCTCATGATCAAACTATGTACAATATAAGCATGATGGTCTTGTTGGATTTGTACAATTGTAGGCATAATGCTCTCGTCCTCCACAATTGTAACATATTAGCTGTTCGTGACCTCTTCCTGGTCCCATTCCACCTAGACCTCATCCACGCCCCTAAAATCCAGTATGCACCATTCCTGCATTTTGATTGAGGGGCCGTGTTTCAGCCTAAACTCTGTAGGTAGGAGTCTGATCCATCATTAGTTCATAACTTCTATAGGTGTGCTCATCATGTCCTATTGACCTATAGAAATTATAGAAAATCTGTTGGGAATTCTATGTATACTTCTTTAGTAGATGGTAGTTATCTGTAGCATGTTTTCATCCTATCTAACAAATCACGCACCATAATGCAAGTGTAACACTTGGTCCTACTTGTGCCTCCGATCTCAATGGCATTGTTCTTCCTCCTGCGAGGTAATTCGTGAACACCGAGAAGTGGTCCTTGTCATGCCCCTAGCCCTTGCACTTTACGCACCATACCTCATCACGCACTTCTCAATGAGCCATCCTATCTTGTTTAAAACTCAGCATCTCCAAGCACAAGTTTTTCAAATGCACATGAATCTGCTAGACTCCCAGGATAGGATCTTGTATCAAAGTCTCGTGCAATCTCATCGTGACCTCCAAAGCCTCAGCTTGAGTGGTTAGCCTTTGTTGTGACAATGTGCTCCATAGATGTGGTGTTAACGAGGCTACAAACCATTTGTGGTGTTACCCATCTATTAAGGTCATGTTCGCTTAACGAATTGTGCACTTCAGTCTTTGATCCAACTCCCATGGGGTTTCACCTGGTAACATTGTGATTTACTTGAGTCCAATGATCAACTGTGCCTATGATTTTCACCTGATATATTCTTTGTTTAGCGCACTTTGAATATCTGCTATCCCCACATTCGGATTGTCATTGGAATGCTTAATGTACCAGGTCAAAGTGTGATCCTGCAGAGCATTGACCAATGTCACCTTCTTTATATTGTCATCAGTGACACCCTGTGCTTCCCATATAGCTTTTACCATGAACCAAAGTCGGTTTGGATCTTCATTCCATACTCCCTTGAACATTGGTATCTTTATCGCACTAGCCATACTGCTTCACGGTGGTGGCAAAGGTGGTATGGGTGAAGTTGGGGGTGAAGATGGTGAAATTGGTGGTGGTGTGGGTGGGAGTGGTATGCGCGGAATTCTCTGCTTTATTAGATTAATCACACTTCTTGGTGAAACCTTCGCGAGCTCCTCTTCGCCTCCTCGTAGAGGTGAAATCAAGGGGCTAATTTCTAGTTCTGTGCCACCTTTGTTTCTGTAGATCCTCCCACTCCGCATAGCCCCAAACATCAATTTATTCACATAACCCGCTTTCACACAGTAGCATTTTAACCCAAGTGTTCAAAGATTTAGCGTACTTACCTCGTGGTCCTTTGAGGAAGCATCGTTCTGCCTCGCTATAGCTGATTGAAGTATCTACCGTGAATTTGGTGATGAACCCTCCTATGATTTGATCTAGCCAGTGATCTATAGTGCAGGCGATCTTATCTTCCGATGCTTCGAGTCTACGTACCAATTTTGGAGTCCACACAATAGGTTTTCCAAGTTTACACCTTCCTTGGCTATCTGCTAGCTTCATGATCCACTCGTATAACTCACTAGGGAAGGATGCAAAGAAAATTTCGTGGATCTCCGTATACAAGTAGCAATCTAACCACTCTTCCTTTGACAGTCACAGATTCCTATTTTCCTGCGTCATAGACTCATAAATTTTTCTGTTCAATCACTCTTGAATTCCTTTCTTGGTCAGATTCCAGTGATATGACATCAAACATCTCTATGCAGATCCCAGTCTCAGCAACGAAACCATTTGATGGCTTGTTGGGGCCTGGCCCAAGTTCAGAGTTAATTAGCCAAAAAACCCTGGTACTACTGGCCCTTTTGGCAATAGTCCGCGGAGCGCAGACTAAGGTCTCACCCGAAGTAGTATGGAAGGGTGCCAAAACCATGTTTCCACACCCTGGAGATGTTTGATGAGTTCGAATGGTCCGCGGTTTGTCCCTGTGCGCAGGTTGCTCTACGCACTTTCCTGTTCCTCATGGCCTGATATATTGCCTTCACGTAGCCCTACCCAGAGGTTGTATGTCATGCTCTGCATTATTACCCAAAATCTTGCTTATATTCCAATATTAGTTAATTATCTTTGCCTACTTGAGTGCTTTAAGTTATACTTAACAACATAGAACCTTCATAGAAGGTGTGTGCAATAAATAAATAGTGTATTTGCAAATTATATCAATCATGCATTAACCCAAGAGCAGATACACATAATTATAGAAAAACTTCTCTTTATTGATTCTTTCTACAGTTACAGACTCGACTCGCCCTGTGCACTCACCTGTAGGGATTCGTGCACTCACCTAAGGACTACTAGGCCTCTGCGCACACAGCTGTAGAGCCTTTTCCTACTCTACGATACACAGACACACTCTACACTTTGACTCAACCACTTAGACTTCTCATGCTCATCTATCTCTCCTCTTCTTCCTTTTACACTTAGAACCTCGCTCTATTTATACAATCCCATGGTCCGCAGACCATGGGTAGGTCTATCTAGCTGACATTACATTACAAAACTAGGGCAGACAACCCTGTGACTCTATCATACTTTCACGCCCCGTGCACGCAATTCACGAAGATTTACAACAAGATTTAGTCAAAACTTGAGCTTTAAGCCCCAAAACATGCCTTGGGGGATTCCATGCCTAACAGCGAGCTTGAAGATGGTCCTTGGCTTGTCTACTAGCTTGGACTAGCTTGGAGATAATGATTGAGGTGTAGATGGTCCTTGGTTGGATGATGGTATGTTGCACTAGCTTGGAGATGATGGTTGAGGTGTAGGTGGTCTTTGATTGGATGATGGTATGTTGCACTAGCTTGGAGGTTGGATGATGGTATGATGCACTAGCTTGGAGGCCTTCCCATGATGATTATATTCATGATTATGTTGCTACATATAGATATGTTGTAGCAGATACAACCACCCTCCAAAATTTTGCCTTAGCCTGTTTTGGAGCCTCTCCTACCAACCTTACACAACACTTTGTCTTGCTTCATTAAGTACTCAAGCTTTAGTGTTTTCCTTGCACAAAGGCAGCTTGTTGATCCATTCCCCTAACAGGCTTCTTGCCCAAACTTGGTCCAGTTGCAGGCTGAGTGTTGGGTTGTGTTATATTCTTTCCATGACTAGCCTACATAGTTTACGTGGGGTGGAACCCCCCCTTCGTTGCACTGACTTCACAACAGGGGGGTCATAGGGGGTTTGAGGGGGGGTGGTTAGCCCCCATCTATAGGGTCTGGGGCAGTGCCCCAAGAATTTTTTTTTTGGACCCTATTTTAGTTTGGGTGGAACTACCTATGGTTTTGTGCATATGGTTTTGGACGTGATGGTTTTTGGTCCATGGTATTGGATGCTTCAGCATGTATAAATATGTATTGTAACATTGAAAGGAACATAATGAAAAATCAAGTTGGTAGTCTCCATTTTGGGATCTAGGGGAAAAGCTCTGTGTATATGTGTCTTATGTGTTATTCTCTCGCATTGTTTATTTTCTGTTTTTTAGAATTTGTATGGAGGTAATTTTTGTACGGGGTTAAAACATACATTTGGTATTAGAGTTTTTTTTGGCTTCAAGGGGATGCCTTTGTTGCTAAGTGGCTTTGCTCAAGTGTGTGGTAGACCTTGTTCAGTGGGAGATCTGCGGGATCAATTCTGGTGGTGAAAGAAGATGACGAGTAGTGGAAAGATAGAGATTAAGAAATTTAATGGTCAGAGTTTTGAGTTGTGGAAACTCAATATGGAGGATCTGTTGGTGGATAAAGATCAACAGATCGTGGTAGATCTAGGTACTAAACCAATGGGAGTGTCCAATGAAGAATGGAAGAAGTTGGATGAGAAGACTAAGAGAATAATATGATTGTGTGCTCAGATTTAGTATTACTGAATGTATCAGGGGAAGCTACGACGAAGGATTCGTGGGACAAGTTAGGGACTTTGTACCAATCTAAGTCTCTGGTGAATAAACTGTTCCTACGGAAAAAGTTGTATAACTTGAGGATGAAAGATGGAGACTCGGTGATAGAACATCTGAACGCATTTAATAATGTGGAAAGTTAGTTATTATTTGTTGATATTAAAATTTCAGAAGAAGATAAGTGCATTAGTTTGTTGTTTTCTCTACCAGATTCGTGGGATAGTCTAGTTATTGCAATAGGTAGCAACACATCTGCCTTGCAGTTTGATGAAATAGTCTCATCCTTGCGGATAGAGGAGATGAGATAGAAAATATGAAGAGCCAGAATGGTGATGCCTTGTCTGTATAAGGACGGTCTTAGAACAGAAACAAAAATAAGTCATCTAGTGGGAGATCTAAATCTAGAGGAATATCCAAATCTCCAGGAAAACCTGTAAAGGTGGTGTGTTGGAAATGTGAAAAGGAAGGGCACTACAAAAGGGACTATAAATCTAAAGCTCCTGATAAAGGAAAGGGATCTGATGATGCGCCTTCTGCAAAGGCGAAAACCACTTGAGATGAAGGTGGGGATGCGTACTTGGATTCTTCAAGTACACATGTAGATCATGGGGCATGGTTGATTGACTCAGGTGCATCCTTTCACTTCACTTCCCATAGAGATTGGTTCCGTGAGTATGAGAAATACGATCGTGGTGGTGTCTTCCTAGAGGATTATAGGAAGGCTAGAATCATTGGTTGTGGAAAAGTAAAGTTTAAGTTGCAAGGTGGAAGGGTTAGAACACTTTCAGGTGTTCTGCATATTCCTGCATTGGCTAGAAATCTGATTTCCGTAAGCAAGTTGGATGCTACAGGTGTAAAAAGGTGTAAAAAAGTGTTTGAGAAGGATACCTGCAAGATGGTTCGGGGAGCATTGGTATTAATGCGGGGAATTTGGATTGGAATTATGTAAAAGTTGCAAGGTAGCGTTGTTGTTGATGGGTGCAACAATTCCATGGTTCCTAAAAGTGAAGCAGAAAATCTAGTGGTCTCTAAAGAGAAGACAATGTTGTGGCATGAAAGGATTGGACATATTGGAGAGAAGGGCCTTTGAATACTTCATGGTAAAGGTATGGTATAAGGTATGAGTAATCACTCTCTAGATTTTGATTTCTGTGAAAATTGTGTATATGGGAAGCAGAATGGGGTGAGTTTCCCCTCTAGTGGTAAGAGGGTGAAATAAATGTTAGAGCTTGTGCATAGTGATGTGTTTGGACCTATGAAGGTTCCATCACTAGGTAAGTATGTGTGCTATGTATCATTTATATATGACTTCTCAAGAAATACATGGATATATTTCCTTAAGAAGAAATTTGAAGTCTTTGACAGGTTTAAAGAATTTAAGGCCCTGGTGGAAAACCAGACAGAGAAGAAGATAAAGGTGTTGAGGAAAAAAAACGATGGAGAGTTTTGCAGTAAGGAATTTGAAGAAATTTGTAAGAAGTGTGGTACAGAAATTTGTAAGAAGTGTGGTATAGCACGATAGAAGACTACTCCATATACACCTGAGAAAAATGGAGTAGCAGAAAGAATGAACAAGACATTGATGGAAAGGGCAAGAAGCATGCCCAATGGTTCTGGGTTAGGACAAGAATTTTGGGTAGAGGCTGTGGAGATAGCATGTTACCTGGTCAACAAATCACCTTCATCACCGTTGGAGGGTAAGACTCCACAAGAGGTATGGACTGATAAGAAGCCCTCTATTTCACATCTCAGGGTATTTGGATATGATGCATATGTACATGTTCCAAAGGAGAAAAGAACCAAGTTGGATAGTAAATTTGAAAAGTGCATCTTTATTGGGTTTAAGGATGGTTTAAAGGGTTATAAGCTTTGGAACCCACTAACAAGGAAGGTTGTGTACATCCGAGATGTGGTGTTCAGAGAGGTGAAAGATGTTATTAAACATGAAGTCCCATCAAAGGAACCTGAGAAGATAGAGTTTGAGCTAAAGGAGGAAGAATCAGACTCTACAATAGAAGAAGAATCAGAAGATGAAGAGCCACAAACTTTGGTTGTGAGAAGATCAGTTCAAGAAGAAGGCAACCAGAAAGGTATAGTCCATCTACTTTCTATTTAAATTTTTCTTTATCTATTACTGATGACGATCCAAAAACTATGAAGGAAGCTGTAGATTTAGAGGATGGAAAACTCTGGAAAGAGGCCATGGTTTATGAAATGGCATCTTTGCACAAAAATCAGGCTTGGGATCTGGTGGTGTTGTCGGTTAGAAGGAAACCCATTAGCAACAAATGGGTGTTCAAGAAGAAGAAAAATGCAAAAGAAAAGGTGGAGAAATACAAAGCTTGGTTGGTATCAAAAGGTTATTCCCAGGTGCCAGGACTTGATTTTGGCAATAGTTTTTCTCCTGTTGCCAAAGTAGCTTCTATTAGATTACTTTTATCAGTTGTTGCTGCTTTTTATTTTGAGTTAGAACAGATGGATGTGAAGACAACATTTCTTCACGGGGATCTAGAAGAGGAGATCTACATGAAGCAACCTGAAGGCTTTATGGTGAACGGTAAGAAAGAACTAGTATGCAATTTAAAGAAGTCTTTGTATGAGTTAAAACAATCATGTGGTATCAAAAATTTGATATATTTATATGGGGACTTGGCTTCACTAGAAGTAAAGCAGATCACTGTGTGCATTTTAAATTAATTAGTGATCGCGTTATTTATCTGCTCTTGT
The DNA here is from genome assembly GCA_000404065.3 of Pinus taeda. Taxonomy (NCBI): domain Eukaryota; kingdom Viridiplantae; phylum Streptophyta; class Pinopsida; order Pinales; family Pinaceae; genus Pinus; species Pinus taeda. The sequence goes on from APFE031682872.1 coordinate 94,058, forward strand.
ATGTGGATGATATGGTACTGGTTGGAAATGACAAAGAAATTATCTAGGACCTTAAAACCCAATTGTCCTCCAAATTCGACATGAAAGATATTGGTGCGCAAACTATGTTTTGGGCATGGAAATTAAAAGAGACCGGGAAAAGAGGAAGCTCTGGTTAAACTAGAGGAAGCATGTCAAGACAATGCTATAGAGGTTTGATATGTAGGATAGTAAACCCGTGAAGGTTCATATTTCTGTTGGTGTAAAGTTATCTATTGAACAATGTCCCAAGACACAAGAAGAGGAAGAGGACATGTCCCATGTTCCATATGCAAGTGTAGTCGGTAGCTTGATGTATGCAATGGTATGTACTAGACCAGACATTGCACATGCATTGGGAGTATTGAGTAGGTTTATGTCAAAACCAGGAAAGGAGCATTGGACAATAGTGAAGCAGGTTTTCAGGTATTTGCATGGCATTAATGATTATGGTTTGTGCTACGAAGGAAGACCAAGATTGGATAGAGTTTTGGATATCCGTGGCTTTGTTGATGCTGACTGGGTTGGAGATTTGGATCAGAGAAGATCTACAAGTGGGTATGTGTTTAACCTATTTGGAGGTGCAGTCAGCTGGATGAGTAAGAAACAATATGTAGTGGAATTATCAACTACAGAGGTAGAATACATGAGTAACAAACAATATGTAGTGGAATTATCAACTACAAAGGTAGAATACATGGCAACCACTCATGCAAGCAAGGAAGCAATTTGGTTGCAGAGATTGTGTTCAAGTATGGGCTTCATACATGGAGCTATAGGGATTGACTATGACAACCAAAGTGAAATTTTCTTGGCAAAGAACCCTGCTTATCATTCAAAGACAAAGAAAATTGATGTTTAGTATCACTTTGTGAGGGATATGATAGAAGACAAAAAGGTGTTGTTGGTAAAGGTGGACACTTTGAAGAATATTGTAGATGCATTGAAAAACTTGTGAGCTTTGAGAAGTTCTCTTGGTGTAGAGAAACAATAGGTATTTTAGGGTTGGATAAATGACTAAGCTCTCGTATGGCCCCTGTGGAAAGAAAACAACAAGTGGGAGAATGTTGGGTTGTGTTATATTCTTTCCACGACTAGCTTACACAGTTTACAGGGGGGCCCAGAGCGCCCCTTTTGTTGCACCAACTACACAGTGGTGAGGTCACAGAGGATTTGAGGGGGGTGGTTATCCCCCATCTATGGGGTTCGGGGTAGTGCCCTTGGGAATTGTTTTTTGGACCCTATATTAGGTTGGGCGGACCTACCTATGGTTTTGTGCATGGTTTTCGCACATGGTTTTGGATGCGATGGTTTTCAGTCCATGTTATGGGATGCTTTGGCATGTATAAATATGTATTGTAACATTGAAAGGAACATAATGAAAAATCAAGATGGTTGTCCCAGTTTTGGAATCCAGGGGAAATTCTTTATGTATATTTGTTTTATGTGTTATGCTCTCACATTGTTTATTTTTTGTGTTTTAGAATTCATATGCAGGTAATTTCTGTACGTGGTTAAAACCTACACTGAGAAGCTTCCCCTTATTTGTTCTCTCTTTTCCATTTTCCCCTTCCTAAATCATAACAAATTACCACTATTTTACCTCTCTTATACATCCTCATCTTGCACTAGTCCAAGAACGGTGACATATTTCATATGCACTTTATTTTTCATATTTTAAACTTAGCTTCGCATTAATTAATCATTTATTACATGATTTCTTACTTTTATTCACTCTTTATAACTTATCGATATCTCCAATGTTTATTTGGTAGTTATAGTACTTACCGTGACCGCTGATCCTAGTGTAGGATCGGATCTTGCACCATTGCCAGCACAACAAATCCTTGCAGCAGATCCAAACCTCCTTGATCACCACCTCTTTTTGAGAAGCTTCAACCACAACAGCAAGATCGATCCAGCGGGCAGTTGAGATAAAAAATGTGAAGAACGAAAGCTGGGGATTGGCTTCGACAATTTTTGTTAACTATCTAAGTTTAAAGGCTGAGAAGCTAAATTTTGTGGTTGGTTATGTAATTGGTTGAAATATCTATTTTGGCCCTTGAAAAAAATCTATATAATGTAGAATGTAAGTAGGACTAAAGGAGCTTTTGGATAGAACAAAGACACAGCCAGAGAGGCAGTAACAGGTTGCTGTATTTTGTTATCGCTCGAATCTGGGCTGGACAATTTATTCACGCATGTACTTGCCTCAGTGAATTAATAAAAGGGATCTTTGCCTCATGTTTTATAAATCACATTTCTGTATTTGAGTTGATGAATTGATTGAAGTACTGAGCAACGTTTTTATTTAAAAGGGAAACACACTAGTTGGCTAGGGCCTAGCCAACCCAGCACGTTTACCCTATTTCCTGTTTCTTATAATTTGTGTTTATATTGTCAAGTGTGATTTAATTTCAAGCACATGCATTCCTGTCTAAGTGAAAGCAGAGCCGTTGTGTGAAGTAGCTAAATTTCTTTTCCTGCACTTGATTTCAGATTGGTTTTCCCCGCCTAGTCCAAGTAGGAGAAATAAACCTGCACCAGTGCACGTTAGTGCGATATTTCCTTTTCTGCAGTTCTGTTTGGTTTTTTTTCCTCGCCTGGTCCAAGCAGGAGAAATGAACCTACACTAGTGCACGTTGGTGTGATGCAACAAGCATTCTTAGTCTACTTCCTACAATTTTCTTTCTTACATTAAATGCTTTATAACAGGATAAATGTATATGGATTGTTTCTTTATTTCTGCACTCTTTCAAGATCAGAAACATTCATTTTTTGTTTGTGCAATTTGACTTAACAGTATAATAACACTTGTAGTAACTAAGCACTCATTTTAAGAATTAAATGCTAAGTGCAAGAAGCTCTGATCCAATGCAAGAACTAGTTTCTTGCCACGAGATCTGAGTGCTTTGAACCTGGAAAAGTTCAAGCCCTTGCAGGAAGTAAAATGCCTTTAGTATAGACACCATTTGTACCTTCTGCATAAATCTTTGTTCCAACACTAGTGCAAGCAGACTGTGATAGTGCACGACAGATTAGTGCATGAAGGAAATCTCTAAAGGAGAAGGTTTAAAGGGCCCATCTAATGAGATTGCTAGGTGTCTATGCTAAAGAAAAAACACACACTTAGTAGTTAAACAATAGTTAGCTAGAATGATTTCCCCTTTACTTTTAATTCCCATTTGCAAGTGCATTCTTCCTTGTTCCAGTATTAGATTATTTTGATGGTTCAAGTTTCCTTTTTCTCTTTTTAGTTTGATTTTGCAATCTTTCCTTTAAAGAAAGTAGGGATTTATATTAGAAAGATTCATACCATCTTTGGCATTGCCTATGCTTCGTCTGTAAGTTTACGGATCCCCCAGGTTGAAAAATTAAGTGTTGAAGAGTTTGCTTAAGTGTAATTCCTGCACCCAACATTTTCGCACCGTTTTCAGTGAGGCGATTTGATTTGGTAAGAATTTTCTGATTATACAATAGATGTAATTTTTCCTTTATTTTTGCAGTATTTTTGGAAAAGATTATTTTGTATAATTGTCTCTACAAATAAGCTAACTCATTGATATCATGTAGAAATTTCACCTGCAGATCTAACTGATATATGCAATGTACTAAAGCATAATACTAGATCTACATCTACCATAAACTTAGTGGAAGCTTAATTTAATATGAGTAACATTAAGCATGAACAGATATAACTGAGAATGAGAAGTAATCAACCATAACACAGAAGATATAACCTGGGGAAAGTACTAGCCTAAAACCCCATATCTGTATTATCAATCAAGTGGAAATCCTCAACAACATACAAAAAGAATCAGCTCAGAAGCTATCCTTCTCTCTCTGCATTCTAATGATGTACCTCATGGACTACCTAGGCCTGTATATATAGGCTGCACAAGTCCTCCAAGCTCCTATTCCCTTGCGCAGTTTTGATTGGGGTCCAATGTCATAACATGTGTGAATTGGCCACATCATACCTGCTATAACCTTAGGTCCAAATATGCAATCCATAAGGAATAATATTCCTTTTGCATGCAAGAAATATTCACAAGGAATATCCTAGCAACTGATAGTACACTATCCCTCCATTTGATCTCAATTGGGTCTCTATCTGAACTGACATGCATGAGTTATCCATGAGTGAATCTTCAGTTATCTGAAAATACCAGTTGTTACATGCATGCAAGCATTAACAAAATGAATCTCAGTAATTTAAAAACTTGTTAAATTAATCTAACTGGACTTGACTCAGTTAAATGAGCCAACTAATTACAACTCATCCTCGTCCTTTAACTGATGGTTAAATCCCTCAATTAAAGGAGAAACTGTTGCATGTCCACACATAGACTTCAAGTTCATAATTCCTTAACTAATTAACTCAAACTGAATTAATTAATTAATTTACAAACTGTTGTTAATATCAAATTCGAATTTTATTTCCTATTTCTAGTCTAGGGATTGACTAAATAGGAATCCACAATGAACTGCTAAAAACAACGTTTCTATTTTTAGCACTTCCATTTTTCATTCCCTGTTGCCCAATCCAGCACTGATACCGAAACTGCTATTTTTAGCACTTCTATTTTTAGAAATTTCTTGTTGCCATTTTTCAACACTCCCTCTCAACAAGAAAGGCTTCCTCTCGAAACCGATCCTATACCTTCAGAATATTCTGCATGCAACACATCTACTAAGTGTGGTTGCTCGAGCAACTCTCGGAACCAAAAAAACTCCCAACTGACCTCTTTATTGGGCTAGAAACATACTCTGATGCTGAAGTTCTACTTACTGCTAACAAGTGCTCCCTTTCTGACCTTTGTGCTACTACAACATCTCCATGCATCTTGCACCGTTGCACTCCTCTCTATGCCATCTTGCACTGGTGCAACACACTTATGCCTTTCGCATTGTTGCAGCCTGCTAGCTCTGCGTTGTCTTGGGATTCTTGCACTGTAGCTCTCTCTCCGCTCCATCTGCATCTATCTCTACCCAATCAGTTAGTCTTGCTACTCATCATTAGCAAAGTTTAATCAAAGAGGTTGGCTACCTCAAGGATCCCACCCCTCCTCCTTGGGACGATCACTCCACATCGCCCCACCTCCTACCTGGAGGTACGGCTGCATGTGATCCCTTAGCCCACCTAGCTCGAAGTTTCCCCTTGCTGGAGGTCTCTGCATGAGTGTATGCCTCCACTCTATCTCCTCTCGGCTTCCCCAGTTGTGGCTGCTCCACAACCTCCTGAAGTTGCTTCACCAATTGTGGCTACTCCACAATTGTCTGAGACTTCTTCTTACACTGCATGTTGAGAGGTAATTTACTCTCCCTCTCAACCACCAAGTATCTAACCTTTTCATTGCTCCTCAAGGCTTTGCAGGCATCTTGTACCTCAAGTGCATATAGGTTCTTGGCTAGCACACCAATCTGTTTCCACTTTCCCGCCGTCACGAAATTTTTTGGAAAAAGAGCTGATTTTAAATCAATGATATCTCCCTCATCTGAACTCCGATTCAGCCAATTTTTTTTTTGAATTTGGGTTTTTTTCCACAAGGAATCTAAATATGCTATTTTTTTTTGAAATTTTTGCGTAGAAAGGTTCAGATATGCTCTGCAAGCCCTCAGCCCAAAACTCAAAACTTTGAAATCGCCTCTCAATATATAGTTCCCTCCTTTGATCACCCTTTTGATTGGGGCCCAATGTCATAACATGTGTGAGTTGGCCACATCATACCTGCTGTAACCTCAAGTCCATCCATGCAATCCATAAGGAATAATATTCCTTCTACATGCAATGAGTATTCACAATGAATATCCTATCAACTGATAGTACACTGTCCCTCTATCTAATCTCAACTGAGTGATCTGGATTCAAACAGGAACGCAACAACATACATAGATAACCATATACACAAAGATGTAGCAGAAATAATACTTAATTTCATTAATGGAAAACACTGAAATATGCTTACAAACAGAGTTGAAAATAAACTAACTAGGGCGATGGTAGCTTATCTCTGAGAAGAGATGTGCAGCTACATGCCTCTGAACTATTCCGAACTATGTTACAATGAGGCTCTAAGGCCTATTTATTGTTGAGAAACAATGGAAAACCCTTCACATCCCGAAACCTAACGTTAGAAGATGAAATGCCAAATTGTGGGCCCCATTTTGGGTAAATTGGTACATCAATTTCCTGGGGTCATAACTTCGGCATACGATCTCCGTTTGACGTGTATGATAGCTCATTAGAAAGATCTATCCGAGAACTATCACTTTGGGAAGGGAAACATCGGTCCATGGACCCATGTTGCCCCCATATTTCCAAAAAAACGTCGTTTAGGTCCTCAAAATGGCTTCAGAAGTTCAGAACCTCAAAAAAAAACTGCTAAAAATAGTAAATTGTGCTACAATTACGGAAACTGAAAAACTGAAAGAGACAATTGCGGCGGTCTAAATGGGATAGGTGGGTGGCCACCAACATCCACCTGGATCACTACCACCATCAAATTTTTATCTAAATTCATCTTTTCGGTCATAGTCCTCAGAGAGATCTTTCTAATGGGTTATCATGCACGTCAAGCGAAGATAATATGACCAAGTCACGACCTCGGGAGGTTGGTTGTCCAACTCACCCTAATGAGGCCCATAAAATCTTGATGTTACATCTCCTCAAGTGAGTATTTTGGTTGTTTAGGGTTTTTCCTTATTATTCAATAATATAAAGGCCCTTGAGCCTCATTTTAAGGCAATTCAGAGGCATGTAGCCGCCACATCTCTTCTCAGAGATAAGCTACTATCATCCTAGCTGGTTTTATTTCCATTTCTATTTGTAAGCATATTTTAGATTTTACATTAACGAAATGAAGTATTATTTCCACTACGTCTCTATGTTTATGGTTATCTCTTTAATTTTTTACATTCCTTTTTAAATCTAGATTAGTGGCATCAGAGCGGTTTGCTTTTTTTCTCTATTTTCCTTTGCATGTCCCCAACAAGGTCGAGATATAAGGAGTTAGGGCTTGAACTGGTCGAACCTTTGCAAGACCAACCTCGCAAATCATGACGATGTCCCATGGCACAAGAAAATAAAGATGAGGGGGCAAGGGATCCTATCAAAATCTTGCTCGAAGAAGCCCTCGAATGACAAAGGAATGAGATGATGGATATCTTTTCCTAGATTCTTTAGCAGCTACCCAAGGGTGATGCATAAGCTTCCAACAGCTACTCTGAAAATGTTGCACCATTTAAGGTACAAGTTAATTTTGAAATCCCCATATTCGAGGGTCAGTTAGACGTAGATGTCGTCGATAAATGGTTAAATCTGCTAGAGGGTTATTTTTCTGTTCATGATTTTTCCAGTCAAGAAAAGATTATTTCCGTTCTTCTCAAAGCAACCCCACATGTCAAGGACTAGTGGGAAACATAATGCGAGCAGAAGGATGAAAGTACAAGCTTACTATTTTCAGACGCATCCACTTGGAATTCATTCCGAGATGCCATCAAGGAGTAGTACCATCCTGTCGAAAGCTATGAGGATCAAAACATAAAGTGGACCATGCTGTGGCAGGGAAGGGACCAAGACATGTGAGAGTTTACTAATATTTTCCATATGCTTAGCACAAATTTGGGTATCAAGGATTCAGATAAGTATTTGGTATTCAAATACCATGGTTTCCTGCACAAGTACATCCAAGAAGAAATAAAATTCCTGAACATCTCCTCACTCGACATGGCATACCAATATGTCGTTAAGGTCGAGCAAAAGTTTAAACAAAAGAAGCGAAAAATTGGATTTGCAAATCCAAAGCAAGGCAAAGGTGCCCCTAAATTGCAGAACAAAGGACAAAGCCAAGGCGATGTGACCCAAGACAACCTACCAAAGATACAAGTAAAGAACATCACTGTGAAGCCGAAAGAGGACACGGGAAAGTGGTATGATTTCCATAAGACCTCCACTCACAACAGAAGTGAGTGTCGGGCTAAGCAGTCAATGGTGGCCAAGCTAAAGGTTTCAGAATCAGATGCATGTTCCAACTCTGAGTCAAAACCCAACAAGGGGAATGACAAAAGGAAGTAGAATATCGATGTGGAGCCCAATGCCACTGCTGCCACCACAAAGATCCAGAAGGAGGAACCCGAAAATCCAGAGGAGGAGGAGCATCTCTTCCACTCCCATATGTGGGTAAAGGGCTCCTCGCTATAGTTCATTTTCGATAGCGAGAGCCAAAAAAACCTCATTTCAATAGAGGTCGTGAAGCGGATGGGTTTCTCGACGATAGCACATCCACAACCGTACACCATCGGGTGGCTTCACCAAGGACAAGATCTTCACGTGAGCCAGTAGTGTGGCCTTCCGTACAACATCAAGCCCTTCATGGATGAGGTATTGTGTGAAATTACTCCCCTTGAAGTTTGTGATTTATTATTAGGACAACCATTCTTGTGGAAGCAACATGTTGTGTATGAATCAAGGCCCTGTGCTATTATTGTTACTTTGGGAAATAAGTTGTTTAGGATACCGGAGGTAGCACTGCCTACTGCCATCTCTTTGGTTACTAAAAAATAATTCAGTAAGCTCATTTCCAAAACTAGGAAATTTGTTTTCCTGATGATACGCCCTCAAAGAAAGAAGAATATGGTGGCCACGACCTTCAGACAAGGCACCTTCGCACGACAACTCCAGATGGACAAGGTTGTGGAGGAGTATGAGGACATCTTCACCTCTCCTGCAAGGATTCCTCTGTATTATCAAGTCAAGCACTCCATCGATCTGACCCGAGGTGTGTTGCTGCCCAGTAGACCAATCTATCGACGTTCCATTCTAGATAATGATGAAATCAAGAGGCAGATTTAGGAGCTGCTACTGAAAGGTCACATCCATCCGAGTTCATCATCATGTATGAGCCTGATCATGTTGGTACAGAAGAAGGATGGGACTTGGAGACTCTATTTTGACTATCGGGCACCAAACAAGATCATTGTTCATAATAGGTACCCAATCCCATGGATTGATGACCTTCTAGACCAACTGAAGGGGGGAAATATTTTGGCAAGATCGATTTCAAGTTAGGATATCACCAGGTACCAATCGAACCCTTCGATGTGTGGAAGATTGCCTTCAAATCCAAGGAGGTCCTTTTCGAATGGCTGGTTATGCCTTTCAGATTGACGAATGCTCCTGCAACCTTCATTAGGCTAATGGATGACATCTTGCAGCCATTCACCAACTCATTTTTAGTGGTATAATTGGATGACATCCTGATCTTCAGTGAGATTTCAGAAGAGCACCTCCACCACATATGACAGGTGCTCCAAACAATGTGGAAACACAAGTTATGTGCCAATTTGGAGAAATGCACTTTTGGCATGATTGAGGTTCAGTATCTGGGATACATTATTGATGAACAAGGGGTGCATGTGGATACAACCAAGATCCAAGTCATTGGGGATTGGCCATCTCTAACCACTCTAACAGAGCTTCACAACTTTCTAGGTCTTTCCAACTTCTACTGCAGGTTCGTGTTGGGATTTGCTCATATCACTTGGCCCTTGAGTCAAGTCACCAAGGGAGGAGCAAAAGAAAAGAAAAAATGGTCTGAATCTCAACAGAAGGCATTCACAAAGTTAAAAGATCTCCTCTGCTCGACACCAGTGCTCGCATTACCATACATGCAACAACCATTTGAGATTGATACAGATGCCTCTGGCTATGTTATTAGGGCAGTCCTTACTCAACACGGGCATCTAGTGGCATATCACAGTAAGACACTTTCAAACATAGTTCGGAAGCATCCCACTTGTGACAAAGAAATGTATTCCATTATGCAGGTCTACCGGCAATGGAAGCATTACATTTTGGGGAAGGAAACGGTTATCCACACAGACCATCAACCCCTGCAATTCATACAGACCCAAGGGAAATTGCAGAATGATCGCCATCAAAAGTGGTCCACATACCTACAACAGTTCCATTTGAATATCAAGTATAAGAAGGGCAACACTAATAATGTTGCAAATTACCTTAGTGGACCACAGATCAAGGCGTTAACCACAGTGTTCAACTCTCGTGGGCACGAGACTTCTGATTGGCCACTTCTCTACAAAAGTGACCCAAAATTCGACCACGCATTCCAAAGACTCTTGGAGGGTCAGCATGTTCCAGATTTTCACCTCCAAGATGCCTTGTTATGCCACCTAGGTCAACTTTATGTTCCTTCAAGTGAGTGTGCCAAGATGATTTGGGAATCACACTACAGTCGGGTTGTTGTGCATTTCAGGGTCGAGAAAATGGTGGGAGTATTGCAGAAGTATATCTATTGTCCAGATCTTTGACAAGATGTCGGTAAGTAAATCAGATCATGCACTTCTTACACCATTTCCAAGTTGCCCATCAAGAACCAAGGGCTATATACCCCCCTTCCTACCCCTAGTCAACCTTGGGAATCCATCTCCATGGATTGCATGTCAGACCTTCCTTCCACTAGGCATGGAAATGACTTTTTTTTTGTGGTCGTCAATAGGTTCTCAAAGATGGACATTATGGCGGCCTGTAAGAAGAATATCACAAAAAAGGCCACTGTTAAACTCTTCCTTGAATGAGTGTGGGTACACTTTGGGATCCCATAGTCTATCATCTCAGATCGAGACAACAGGTTTGTTAGTACATTTTGATCCAATCTCTGGTCTATGTTGGACACCAAACTCACTAAGTCCACAACCTTCCATCCTCAAACTAATGGCCAGACAAAGGTTGTCAACATGATGATTGTACACATTCTGTGCATGTACAACTCAAAGCATCCACACACATGGGATGAGAGCCTCCCCTATGTTCAGCATAGCTACAACCAGGGTCTCCATAGCTCGACTGGCCACAACCCTTTTCAGGTGGGCTTGGGATTCAAGACACTATGTCCCATTGATGTGGCCATGCAATTTGTAGCTACTCACGTGGATTCAACTCATGCCCAGTCCAAAACATATAAGGCAAACAACTTCACTGAGCACATCCAACATATTTTCCAGTAGGTCCATGACATTCTGGAGAAATCAAATTCCAAGTACAAGTAGCGACATGAACAACATCGGGTGCCACACAAGTTTCAAGTGGGTGACAATTTCTGGTTGCATTTGTAAAAGGAATGCCTTACCAGAGCCTAGTGGAAACATAGACCACTCTGATATGGTCCTTACACCATTACCAAGGCTGTGGGAGACAATGCATTTGAGCTTAGAATTCCCCCATTCCTTGGCTTGCACCTAGTGTTCAATGTGGACCGCCTTCGGCCATACTTTCCACCATTACTAGACACATCCGACCTTGTAAAACAGCTCACACCCACAGAGTTAAATCCAGATTGCATGGAACAAGTTGCAACTGATTAGATCATCAACACATAGATCAAGCACACTCACTAGCCGAATATCCAACTATATTGAGTTGTCAAAGTAGGCCAACTCCTTCACCAGGGCAAGTGGCTCATGAGGGACCAAGTTCAGCAGAAGTTTCCTCATCTCATGGAGGAAGTCAATGCAATGGGGACCATTGCTCCCTAAGTGGGGAGGAATGATCCAGGTGGATATTGGTGGCCACTTGCCAATTCCACTTGGACCCCCACCATTTCTTGTTTCAGTTTTTTATTTTCCTTAATTGTAACGCAGTTTACTATTTTTAGTAGTTTTTTGAGTCCTAAACTTTCGGAGCCATTTTGAGGCCCTAAACGTCATTTTTTGGAAATCTACTGCCAACGAATCTTTGTTTAGAACCATAATTTTCATTGTAGTCCCTGGAGAGATCTTTCCAATGGGTTATCATGCATGTCAAATGGAGATAATATGACCAAGTAGCGACCCTTGGAAGTTGGTTGTCCACCTGACCCCAACGGGGCCTATAAACTCTTGGTTTTATATCTCCTCGGGATAGGGTTTTGGTTGTTTAGGATTTTTTCTTAATGTTCAATAATAAAAAGGCCCTTGAGCCTTATTGTAAGGTAGTTCAAAGGCATGTAGCCACCACATCTCTTCTCAGAGATAAGCTACCAACGCCCTAGCTGGTTTTATTTCCATTTCTATTTGTAATCATATTTCAGATTTCACATTAATAAAATGAAGTATTATTTCCGCTGCATCTCTGTGTTTATGCTTATCTCTGTAATTTCTTACATTCTTGTTTAAATCTAGATTAGAGAGGGAAGAAGGGAGAGGAATATCTCAATTGGAAAAAGAGAGAGGGAAGAAGGTGGAGAGGAACCTTACTCCTCTCCCTAGAAAAATATCTCAATCGGAAAAAGAGGAACCTCACTCCCCTCCCTAGAAGAATATCTCAATTGGGAAAAGAGAGAGGGAAGAAGGGAGAGGAATATATCAATTGGGAAAATAGAGAGGGAAGAAGGTAGAGAGGAACCTTACTTCTCTCTCTAGAGGAGAATATCTCAATTGGGAAACTAGAGGGGAGAAGGAATATCTCAATTGGGAAATTGAAAAGAGAGGGAAGAAGGAATATCTCAATTGGGGAAAGAGGGAGGGAAGAAGGTGGAGAGGAACCTTAATCTCTCCCTAGACATATCTCAATTAGAGAGGGAGAGCTATCTCAATGAGAGAGGAATATCTCAATTAGGAAAAGAGATAGGGGAATATGTCAATTAGCAAAAGAGAGAGGGAAGAGGGTGGATATCTCAATTAAAGAGGAATATCTAAATTGGGAAAAGAGAGGAAAATATCTCAATTAGAAAAATAGAGATTGAAGAGGGTGGAGAGGAACTTGAGGCAATCCGAAAAGAAGAAATCAAGAAAAATGAAATCCCGAAATAAGAAATCCAGAAAAAGGAGGCAACCGAGAAAGAGGAGATGGAAATTTATTACCAAGACAAGACATTATTGAGGTAAGGTAGAATGTCACCATAGGGAAATTCTTGAGTTGGTTGTGACCATTGGAATTTTAATACAGGCATGTGAGTCTATGAAAACTACGAAAAAAATTTCTTGATCTGGTTGGGCCAATGGAATTTATTTGCATACCTGATTCAGTCTCTGTCTGAGAAGGACTGTCTTGAAAGAGAAATCAACTCAGGGGAATTATGGGGGTGATACTGGGCCTAATGGTTGGGAGGAGCATTCTGTAGCTCAGGGGGAATTATGGGGGTGATACCAGGCTTGATGTTTGGGAGGATCGTTCTCCTTTACCTAGTGAATTCTTGTGGCAAACTAACTAACTTGTACATATAATTATTTTTGTGTATGTTGGAAAGATATTCTACAAATTTAAATTACTTATGAAACTATTTCTGTAAGTTATATCTGTGAATTGTGGCTGACCTGAGTAAGCAATGATAGAAACATAGATAAACACATATAAGTGTTAAAAGAATTTCTATTTCTACTTGATAAAGTGTTTAATACTATGGAAAGAAAGTTTGAGTTAACTTGTAGCATATTTCAAGAAATATAAAAGTATTGTGTATGTGATTGAAAATATGGCTGAACTGTGTAGTGTACTATAGAAATTGAAACAATGGTGTTATACTGATCGAAAAGAATATTGAAGAATAGAAACCAAACCAAATTGTGTGTGGGGTTGGGGTTAGCTTATGGGCCGAACCAAATTTATTAGAAACTGAAGAGCAGTCCCCAATCCATATACAACCATGTTCTTCATGGAATCATATCTTAATTAGGAAAGTGATTAAGTAGATTCTCAGCAACATGTACATATGAGAAACATCTCAACACAGTTAATTGGAGGACCAGATGTCACACTATGGGTTTCTAAAAATAAAAATAAATAAATAATTGTAAAAGTTGTGATACCACCTCCTTTTGCTTTTCTAAGGGAAAGAATAATTTTAAATACATGATTCTAATAACAATAACAAAGAATTAATGCATGTTCATGAATTTAATTTAAGAATAATTAATGTCCTGCTACCTACATGTTGAAACAAATATACAAGTAATATGCATTAAGTGCTCGACACGGGTCTCAGTGGGGACAAGCTGTAATTATAAATTAAATAATAGTGATATCTGTAACCATTGGAAAATAGAAACCCTATCAAATCTCAACAATGAACGAAATGGGTTTTGGGCTATAATAAAATAAATTTGCACAGTAAAATCAATAGAAGGAGCCTCATGAGAACCTAGCTTCCAAGTAGAATTGTTAAACAAGAAAGAGAAACCTTCAAACACTAGGATTATTCCTCCTCCAAGAAGAATGTTAACGTGTGAAAACAACTGTCAATGAATTGAAGTCAGTAATTAACAATAGATAGAAGGGCATGAAATACTGAGAATGAATTATAAGTTACAAACTACCAGCCAAGGGACAAATTATTTAACTGTCCAGGCTGTCGAAATTGAGGGAAGTTAGCCAATGCCCCGAAATTAGTGGAAGAAAGATAGGAACTTGGGACAATGAGGAGTTGCATGAATAAACAACAACCAATGCAAGAATGTTGAGAATATGTAGAACATGGATGCACTTGAAACAAAACCAGGAAATAAATAAATAGAATTTGAGACAGTTGACCGACCAAAACCCTGGTTATATAGAGTGGATAGCTAGTTGGGTGGGGTTGGAAAGAGGAGACAAATATATTCATATGAGAACCCCTTCCAGAATCAAGTACTAGGAACTAATAGCCTACAATTATGCAAAAGAGACATATTATTCATTTAAAAAAAAACAAACACACATTACATTAACATTATTATAGAAATGAGAGGCTTACCTGACTTGAATTATCCTATGAAAGCCACTGGTAGAAGCTCTCATGGCAAACATCATGAGTACTATAAATAGAGGAAGTAAAATCTAAATCAAGGGAATGCATTCTTTAAAAGGGGAGAGTAAAACCCTCCCCTGCTTGCAGAGCTCACTCTTGAGCAATGAAGTATGCCAATGGAACCAGTTCGATCACGAAGGGGTTGGATAGTTACTCAACAAACCCTCCAATGATCCAGATGGATATTGGTGGCTACCTGCCAAGTCCACCTGGACCCCCACCATTGTCTTTCTCAGCATTTTCAGTTTCCTTGATTGTAGCACAACTTACTATTTTTAGCAGTTTTTCGGGTCCTGAACTTCCGGAGCCGTTTTTGAGGCCCTAAACGATGTTTTTTTTTGGGGAATCTTGCTCCGTGAATTTTTAGATAAAAAATCATCTTTCCCGTTGTAGTCCAAGGAGAGATCTTTCCAACGGGCTATCATGCGCGTCAAACGGAGATCGTATGCCAAAGTTACGACCCCGGGAAGTTGATGTACCAATTTACCCAAACGGGGCCCATAGTTTGGCGTTTCATCTTCTAGGGTTAGGTTTTGGAATGTTAAGGGTTCTCCATTGTTTCTCAACAATAAATAGGCCTTCGAGCCTCATTGTAAGACAGTTCAGAGGCATGTAGCCACACATCTCTTCTCAGAGATAAGCTACCATCGCCCTAGCTGGTCTATTTCTATTTCCGGTTGTAAGCATATTTCAGTATTTTCCATTAATGAAATGAAGTATTATTTCCGCTGCATCTTTGTGTATATGGTTATCTCTGTATTTTATTGCATTCCTGTTTAAATCCGGATCAGATACGGTTCTGGTGGACTGTGAAATTTTCTTTTTCTTTCATCCTTTCTTCTTGTAACTTACGGAGAGCATCCATCCTATGCTAAACTAGTTGGCAAGGCTGCCTTGGGATTCTTGGGAAGGCTTAAGTGTAGGCAAGAAGATATTTGGTGGAAGTGCTTTACAAGAACATGTTCGACCGAAAACACTGCCTTCGGAAAACCTGCGTGGAGAAGTACAACTGATATCTCAAGTACATGATATATGTGGTATGGGCGCAGCCATCCATAGCAGAGTACACAAGAATCTAGATTCAAGGTATGGACGCAGCCATCCATTGAGGATAGATAAATAGACTTAGGCATGGTCGCAGCCATCTAGTGAATGAGTCATGTAATAATCATAATAATCTACAAAATTGCAACCTGGATCACAACAGACAAAATCGAGGGTCTTGCGCTCCATCTCAATCCGAACAAAGTACAAGTTCAAGCATGCGAACATAGGAGTTGAAGTCGAACATGCAGGAACATCGTCTGATTACCAGTCAATGATGAAAATTGTTAACAGACGCGAGAGGTACCACCAATAATGACAATGGCCCTCAAGGTACTATAGGTACATTCTATGGTGTGCGAATTAGTGAGCCAACGTCGAACACCCGTAGAATCATTCAATCGGAGGCCAATGATCAGAACCTCGTGTCGAACACGAAGAACTTGCCATTGAGGCATGCAGGCTCCAAGGCACCTGAAGGGAGTTTCTAGGTCAACATCCTGGATAATGAGCTGAAGTCGACAGGAAGCGACCTCGATCGAAGGTGGGCCATAGTGTTTCCCACATCATCGACGCGAGACAGAGGAAGGTAATGTTTTTTGCGAATCAGGATTATGTGAGTTATCAGAGGGAGGTTGATTATTTCACAGAGGTCAACTTCTCTTGAACATATCAGCGGCACGAAAGTGGACTTGGCAATATTTGACATCAAATGATCAGAGGTCATGGTGACAAGGCAAAGAGAAGATGAGAGGTCAAATAGGATCACCCAAACCCACGGAAGCAAGTGAAAAATGAGATGAGATGTCCCCACCCAGACACGAATGCAGACAAGTGCCATGTTCAAGAGCGACATACTGCCGACACGACAATGATTCTGGTTCCATTTTCCCCACCATTTCTAGCGAGTACCCCAGTTATTTTTATTAACAAGCTTGACGGGGATAGCATATGCTTGTAAAGTGTCATTTCGACGGAATCCAATGTCATCAAGTTTTAACGAGTCTGACAGAGGAAGAACTTGGCGCCTTTTCATGTTTAGAGAGTTTGAAAAGACAACAGAAAAGTAAACTCCAGGGGTGTCCTTTTTCGTAAAGTTGTGTCTCTCGAGCCTGAAAAAGTATAAAACAATGCTCAAAAGGCAGTACGATTACATCGTTTCGTAACCGTTAACGAGCCTGAAATGACAAGGGCCCGACGATCTTTTCGGGCTCATTAACAGTTACGAAACGGCGTGATTTCTGTCGCTTTTTTAGTTTTTCAGGTCGAAGTCACTAATCATGAAAAGTACTCCTCAATCGTAATGGTCGGGCAGTTCTTTCGAGCATTGCTTTATACTTTTTTGGGCTCAAGAGACACAAATTTACGAAAAAGGACACCCCTTGAGTTTACTTTTCTGCTGTCTTTTCAAACTCTCTAAACATGAAAAGGCGTCGAGTTCTTCCTCTATCAGACTCGTTAAAACTTGATGACATTGGATTCCATCGAAATGATGCTTTACAAGCATATGCTATCCCCATCAAGCTTGTTAATAAAAATAACTGGGGTACTCGCCAGAAATGGTGGGGGAAAATGGAACCAGAATCATTATCGAGTCGCCAAATTGTTGTGGAGGTAAATCCCCTATGTGGACAGAGGCGATCCCTACTAGCCCAGATCGGGTCTAGCAACAAGCATACAACGCTACCACACAAGTTCCTAATTTCAAATTAAAGACCAATGATGAGGGCCTACCTGGATTCCAACGCTAGTTCTTGTAGAAGAGTTGACGCTCCCATTCCTTTGCTCCGACAAATCACGATCCCCACGATCTCCATGAATGGACACCTACACATACAAAGAATGACACAAACACAAGCATAAAATCCAATAGGTGCAACTATATATCAGTCAGAAAGGATATAACTCATCATTATTACAGAGAACAATAAGAGTGGAACCATAACAATAGTCATTTATTAATGATAAACAAAGAAGAATAAAACCACAGTTCTGATGTCAAATCCTCCTTTGGCTGGGTGATCAGCAGCACATGTCTTGCAAAGCTTGTTGGTAATGGGAACAAGAAATTGTTATGGAGGTAAATCCCCTTTGCGGATAGAGGCGATTCCTACTAGCCCAGATCGGGTCTAGCAACAATCATACAACGCTACCACACAAGTTCCTAATTGCAAATTAAAGACCAATGATGAGGGCCTACCTGGATTCCAATGCTAGTGTTTGTAGAAGAGTTGATGCTCCCGTTCCTTTGCTCCGGCAGATCACGATCCCCACGATCTCCGTGAATGGACACCTGCACATACAAAGAACGACACAAACACAAGCATAAAATCCAATATATGCAACTATATATCAGTCAGAAAGGATATAACCCATCATTATGACAGAGAACAATAAGAGTGGAACCATAATAATAGTCGTTTATTAATGATAAACAAAGAATAATACAACCATAGTTCTGACATCAAATCCTCCTTTGGTTGGGTGATCAGCAGCACATGTCTTGCAAAGCTTGTTGGGAATGGGAACAATCCTCTCTCTCCTTGGTTATTTGGACAAGAATCTCCTTACTTAGATTTGGCCTTATGGGAATGAAGAAGGCTCTTGCAGCATGAAGCTCTTGGTAACTTCACAATTCTCAATCTCTAGAACTCTGTAACTAGCTTGCCAAGGAAAATGGACAAGCTTTTATAGATGGAGGAAGGGGAGTTGGGATCATCCACAATAATCATGGGATTGGCTCTATCACTAAAGAAGCTTCCATGAGAGGTGGCAACCCACTTCCAAGCCAAACCACCCAACTCAAGATAGATTCAGTCCAGGAATTTGTTAGGATGAATCTTCTGCTGTTTGTTTGTTAAAAAACACCATTGATTATGGTTGGCATGAGTGTGACTCTGTGACAGAGCACCAACTGGCGCGCCCTCTTTGGAGGATTTCCCCCATTGGCGCGAGTGCTGCACAGTGAACTGCGCCAATGGAAAAAGCGTTGTTTTTATGGGTTTTTTGCAAGAGATGTCTTCAGGGAAAATGAAGTTCATACTCAGGGGAATACAATGCAAGTGTTTGCAGGTCATGTCACTTCTCATAGGTCCTGGAATGAGTCCTCCAAGGTGTGGGAGAAGGGGTAACAGGGACGGTGACAAATTGTTGTGTAACAGGAAGGATGACTTTTTTACCATAAACTAGGAAGTACAGTGAGGTATGCAATGTTATATACCTAGGGGGGATAATATGGGGTACAAAGGAAGGTACCCAAGGTAATAATGTAATAATGGGATGGGCCATAGTAATAAATAAGGTGGTTAACCCATATCATGTAAAGGACCACAAGTAGTTAATAATAATGTAATGGGCCCATGGTATTAGTCGATGGTATGAGGGAACCATGGTAATGATCCATGGTATTGTACATATGAGGCCTATATAGAGGCTAGAGACTCCACATGGAGATTGTCAAGAAATATTGTCAAGGATTATTGTATGTACAGGCATATGGCTTGTGGAGTGTTCTCCTTCCTTAAGGAGTGAATGTATGGTGTTGCCCTACCTTAAGGGTTTGATAATAAATAAGCATTTCTATCTATTTCTATCTTCTTATTTCTTGGGTATAATTGTTATTATCAAATATTTTCAGGTTATATCTATAACAAGTGGTATCAGAGCACTTTCTTGGGCAAAAAAGTGGAGAATTTTTTTTAATTTTTGCAGGATTTCGTGGGCAGCGAGTTTGTAGATCAGATCTGTACTTTTTTGTGCAAGATCTACAAAATATAATTGCAGATCTAGATTCTATGTGACAAAATACCCAATTTCAAAAAAAAAAAATCGGTTGAATCGGAGTCCGAATGAAGGAGATATCGCTGATTTAAAAATCAGTGGGGTTGCAGACAATTTTTCAGGGCAGCGAGTTTGCAGCGCAGATCTGGACGTCCTGGTGCAAGATCTGCAAAATATAATTGTAGATCTGGATTCTATGTGAAAAATAACCAATTTCAAAAAAAAAGCGGTTGAATCGGAGTCCGGATGAGGGAGATATAGCTTATTTAAAATCAACGCTTTTTGCAGAAATTTTGGTGACGACGGGAGAGTTGCAGCATAGATCTGAAATTCCAGTGCCTGGATCAAGATTTCTATCATATGGGTAGATGCAAAATGATTGTTCTGAAAACAGGTCATAATAAGGATTCTAAGCAATATTGACTAAACTATGACAATTTCAAATTTTCACCAATTTTTTTTTGTGATGGCGGGTCTAGGTCTGAAATTGAGTGACTTGTATAAATTTGATGGCTCTCATCCAGCCAAATGGATAGCACAAATGGAGAATTTTTTTCGATTTTATTACATCATGGATGATGAGACTCAGTTGAGTATGGGAAAAATAAATTTAGACAATGAAAGAAGGCAATGGTGGCAAGGGCATCAATGTGGCTATGGAAGGTTCTTGACTTGGGACGCCTTCAAAAAAGCTCTTATGGACCACTTTGACGATAAAACTAATCTTGTGGATAAGTTCACATAGACCGACACACAACCTAGCAAAGATTTTATTTTTACAGGAAAGAAGGAAACCAAGGAAGTTAAAGGGTTATTTTCTGTTGGTATCTCCTTATTACAGGTTCATGGATTGATTTAGAAATAGAAGATCATTGTTTCTATAAATCCTAGTTGCAAGCATAATTTCATCAATGTTAATTTGGCAAAAAAACCCGCAAAACACATTGAAAATACACAGGTGAATGATGAGGATGTCCAAGTGTATAAGGATTTGAAGATTTCTATGGATAAGTATGTGTTGCATGGTGATTTTTATACTTCAGAAACAGATAATATGGATGTTGTTTTGGGATACCCGTGGATGGAATTAATGGGTACTATAAATATTAATGTGCAGAAGAAATTCCTGAAGCTCTGGTATAAAAAGAAGAAAATTACATTACAGGATATTTCCATCAATAAGCAGGTAGAGTCCACGGAGGTTGATGCAGAAGATGTTCCAGGGACTGACATATCAGATGATGAGCAGTTGATGGTTGACAATCAAACACAAACAGAGGCTGAAGCCGAAAAGGTAATAGGTGTTGACACATCTGATGAGGGTTCAGTGGTTGAAGTCATATTGGAAAAGGAGACACCACAATAGGCACCACAGCAGAGTGAATTAAAGAAAAAGACACCGTGGGTTAAAACCTCAACATATCATCACCCACATCACCCCGCAAGAAAATAACCAACAAGATGGCAACCAATTAGCCACAAGGAAAACAATCCCCGTATGACGGATAGCAAGGAGCGATAATCCACCTACTACACATCAACACAGAAGAGCTACCATGGTCAGCTTCCATCTCAAGCGAGCGAGGCACCAACGAGATCGCGAGTTCACCTTTCTCTTGGATGACTAGATGCACGTGCATGGTACTAGTGGACTACTCTTTTGAGTAGATCTTATTATTTGTGTTCTTCCCATGTTTCGGGGACGAAACATGCTAAGGGGGTTGGAATGTTATATACCTAGGGGGTAATATGGGGTACCGAGGGAGGTACCCAAGGTAATAATGTAATAATGGGATGGGC